>JALIGW010000003.1:83292944-83437944 GCA_023053685.1 Diadophis punctatus similis | reverse complement strand
AGTGAATCACTACAGTTGTTAAGTTAGTAACATGGCTGTTAAGTGAATCTGGCTTACCCATTGACTTTGCTTGTCAGAATGTCGCAAAAGGTGATCATATGAACCCAGGATACTGAATTTTGATCATGTGGCCAGGAGATGCTGCAATGATCGTAAGTGTGAAAAACGGCCATAAGTCACTTTTTTAATGCCGTTGTAACTTTGAATGATCACTAAATGAATGGTTGTAAGTCGATGATTATCTGTAACAAAAGAAAAAAAAGCACAAAGATTATATTGAAGGTGATACATACACTATCAAACAGGGAAAATAGAACACCATGCTATAATGACATAACATACTATATTTTTCTTTGTTGAATTTTTTTCACTTTTTTGTTAAAGCACTTTTATGTATTCTTTTTTCCTTCTATTTGTCTCATTTTTTTGAGCAATTGACTAAAAATGGTTTGTTCTTGGAATTACAGTAAGAATTTATAGAAGAGTCACAATCACCATCTCTTCTTACCTCTAAAACAGAGTTGATCTTTTTGATATCCTGAGACTATAAGGCCCAACAGACCCAGTCAGCATGAATATCAGTAACCTGTAGCCCAACAATAACCGCTGGTTCATACATTTTCTGCCTGTTTGAAAGTACATTGATGTCACTTTGCACAGAAAAGCGTCCGAAGCAACTTTAGGAAGCGTGGACTTCAACTGACTTCAACATTTTCAAACTCATTTCTTGGTATTCAGACCCATGGAAGACCTCTGTCCAGCAGTCTGCTCATGGAGCAGCTATCCAGAGCACAAGTGGGTGATCTCCTCTCCTCTCCTTATCCTGTTCCTTTGTCTTTGTTGCGTTCATTGACTCCATTTTTGCAGATCCATCTTCAGTTTGTCATATCTCCACCAGAAGACCCTGCTTCTGTTCATCCCTTTTAACTGATTGTGAATTGACTCATTGAAGTTACTGAACTTGTATATTACCAAAATCACAATAACTGCCCTTTTTATTTCTTCAAACCGAATTGGTTGTTGAAAAGAAATTATGTAAAGGGACTTTAAAACTTTGTCCATTACAGGATATCTCTCTGAGAACAGAACTGAAGCAAATTTGGTATACAGGGGAGAGCCAGTAACAGAAAAAAAAATTGAAAACAGTCTGAAGCAAACCAGAGCCTATGGAGAGAGCCCTGCAGTGACCAGAATGCAGTATTGCAGACAAACTCTGCCCACAGTCTGGAGTTTGATCTTGATAGGAACAACAAGCGTCCAAGAAAGTCCTCAATGAAACATAAAGCCTGTTTAAATGCCATCCAGGTAAAAAGAAAGCAAAGAGAGTCCTGATGGCACAGTAGTTAGAATGCAGGCAATCTCTACCCACAGCAAGGAGTTCGATTCTAACTGGATCAAGGTTGACTCAGCCTTCCATCCTTCCAAGGTCAGTAAAACGAGGACCCAGATTGTTGGGAGCAATATACTGGTTCTGAAAACCACTTAGAAAGGACTGTAAAGCACTATGAAGTGATATATAAATCTAAGTGCAATTGCTATGGAGAACAGAAAAATAAAAATATCATACATTTATAGAGCACTGATGCTACATGATGGGAGAACAGAAACATACCCAGAGATATAAGATATTATTAAATCATTACATAGAAGAAAATATAGACACTTAAACCACTGCTAGTACTTTGGCTGGGAGGAAAATACATCAGAAGCCATGTGCTCATGGTCTCTCTACCTTATTATGAAACTACAAATACAAGTAGTCCTCAACTTTAATAACTTTATTGTTTAGTTGTTCCTTAAAATGTTGTACGCCACCCTGAGTCCTCAGGGAGTAGGGCGGCATAGAAGAGCACTAAATGAAATAAATAAATAAATAAATAAACTTATAACCACAATCGAGACAATTGCTAAGTGAGTTTTGCCCCATTTTACAATATTTCTTGTCACAGATGTTAAATGAATCACTGTGGTTGTTAAGTTAGTAACCGGGTTGTTAAGTGAATCTGGATTCCCTATTGACTTTGCTTGGTTGAAAAAGGTGATCACATGACCCAGGGACACTGCAGTTGTCATAAGTATGAGTCAGTTATATAAAAAATATTTCCAAGCAATATTTACACTTTCAGTTGTGTTGGTTTTATTGTTACACGTAAAATGCAGCTTCGCAGCTTCATTGCAATATTTGAAGAACATTGGTTAAATGAAAAAAGAAAATGACCATATTTGTGTTCTCCAGAAGTGCTGATCACAGTAATGATCCTTCTCATATTCTGTCTTGCTGTATATTCATATTGTTTATCATTTCCAAGAGACAAGAAAAAGGGGACAAATAAGGAAATGAGGACGTATCGCTCAGCAGCCTCTGCTATAATGAAGAAACCAGGGCTGGGTTCAAGAGTTCTCCTTGAGATTTGTCATACAAAATGTCTTCTTGCTCCTTATAGAATGTATTCTCATCAAGCCTGACATTAAACCTTTCAACCAGCAGTGGACTCTAAGGAGCAACACCTCTTCCCCCTATTGACCCAATAAGACCCAAGATACACTTTGAGTTATGAACAAACCACTGTTCTTTACTATCTGGCATTCAGGACCATAGAGAGGTCGGTCCCCTTTATTCCTGCATTAAAACAATAACCTTAGAAAATTCCAACCAGACTCATACAGATACAAGATTAACTTTATACAATAATAACCATTGAACTCTGTGGCAATAAGTCTCTCATCCCAGTCCTGAGAGGCACACTTGGAGAATTCAGTCCCTCTCTGTCACCCTATAGCTGGACAGGTTCTTTTCAAAACCCACTTTAAACTTTGTATATAACTCCCTTTCTACGACTCTGTAATCCCTTAATTTGGAGTAGTGTCAGGGCGACTGGATGGAGCTGAGTGTTTACTTGCTGGATGCCCTTCCTGACTCCATGCGATGTTTTCAGCAGATATGTTCTCTTTGCACCCTAGGAGAGAAATATCTGCCACTACCTAGGATTGAATTCTCAATCTTCCGAGTGGCAGGCAAGCATCTTCACCACAAGGCCCCCCACGACACTCATTTTAAACCTCACTTTAAATCCACACAATTCAACCTTTGCTGTCTTGCAAAAGTCACATGGAGCACTTTCTTCTTCCCTCGTTATGGTTCTGCTGCACCTCCTTCTGGCTGGCCGTGATTCAAATCTAAAGGTCTTGCAGACATGTTCTTCTTCCTCAGCCCGCACACCAAGCGCATCTCACCTCTTCACCCAAATTCTCTCTCCAGCTGACATGTTGGATTGGTTCCCTTCGCAGGAGGAACTTGCCAATCCACCTCCCTTGAACCCAAACTGCAGGCAGGCTTACCAGCAGGGTACACAGCAGGACTTGTGCATTCTCCCTTCATCTCTGGCTCATAAGTAATCTTTCTGTCACTCTCCGAACTGGGAGGCTTTGTCTATTATCCCCCTTTTGTCTTTGTAAGCTGCCTGACTCACCAGTAATTTTTCTTACACTTTAAAGCTTTGTTCTTATCTCCTTTACTCTCATGTGCTCTTCTTGTCTCATTTTAACTCTCCGACTCCTACTTATTTCCTCAGCGAACTAATCCCTTCTTTTTCCTCACCTTTTTTTCCAAACAGAAAAAAATAAAGTTCCTGTATCTGTAGGATTTTATACTCACAGCTCCGCAATTTTATAATTTCCCAAACTCTGAGGCTCTACTTTGTGCACAAAGATGCCCCTTGTCTCATTTTATTTCTTAACTTCCTTATTTCTCCTCTTAACTTCATCTTTCTTACATCCTGCTAATTAAAAGGCCTGGCACTCAGATTTGGAGCACCCAAGGAATTTCCTTGCTTCTTATATATAGCAACACTCAATTCTGTGCTCCACCTTCAATCGTTTCCCCACTTTTATTGCAACTCCCGGGTTACAAAAGGACAGCAGGAAACTTGAGATAAGGAACTGAAGACAGGAAAGGATATTACATGATTGAGCAGAAAATCTAAATGCCAAAATCAACAGATATTAAAGATATACCGTATTTTTTGGAGTATAAGACGCACCTTTTTACCCCCAAAAAGGGTGAAAACTTGGGTGCATCTTATACACCGAATGTAGCCCCACCCACCCAGCCACGCCCACCCTTTGGCCTCTGTCTTCCAGCAATTTACCTGTTTGCAGCAAAGAGGGAAGAGCCTGTAAAGCCAAGCAAGTCACTAGCAGCTCCCCGACCTACAACTGATTTGCCACGTGCTAAAATGAAACTGAAACTGAAACTGCAAAGAGGCAAATAGCTGGGAGAGACACGCAGATTTTTATTTTTTGCTGAACTGGATGCAAGGGGGTAAGTGAATAACTATAAATGTCTGTAAAATATTCAAATTATTAGACTTATTTTTTAAAGACTGCTTTATTATTGTTCTAGAGCCAGGGGTCTCCAACCTTGGCAATTTTAAGACTTGTGGACTTCAACTCCCAGAATTCCACAGCCAGCTTTGTTAGCTTTGCTGGCTGTGGAATTCTGGGAGTTGAAGTCCACAAGTCTTAAAGTTGCCAAGGTTGGAGATCCCTGTAAATCTAGACAACTTAACAAAATAAAGAAGCTTTTTAAAATAAATGCTTGCTCTGAAGAGGCCCAGTGCTATTGTATCTTCTTTTAAATAATAGAGAATAATGTATACTTCCAGAAATTTTAATTAATTTTAACAGCTCTGTACAAGTATAGTCTGAAATGTAACAGTGTCTTGTTTAGTATTAGAGTTTAGTTACCTTGGAGTAGATGTATTTAAATAATTGGGAGGAGTTAGTGTGACTACATTTAAGAAAAATTTCTGCCATAATGTACATTTCTCCAATTCTTTGCTATTTCTATGGGTCAAGCACACATGCACAGAAATACACAGCAAACAGTGTATATCATCTGTGCTGTTTGCTGTTTGGCAAATTGCTTGGAGGCAGAGGCCTTTTTTCCTTGTTTTCCTCCCCCAAAACTAAGGTGCGTCTTATACTTCGGTGCATCTTATACTCTGAAAAATACGGTAAATGGATATTACTCATCACTGCAGAATATCCATGTACGAAGTCTAACATTTTGGAGCCAAAATTGTAGTGGAAGATTATTGCTGTCAAAGCTTTACAAGTAGTCTTTGACTTAGTCCTACAGTTGAGACCAGAATTTTGATCCCTAAGCAATGAGGTCATTAAGTGAATCATGGATGACCAAACCTGATTTTACTATCATTTTTACTGTGGTTAT
This sequence comes from Diadophis punctatus similis, assembly GCA_023053685.1. Taxonomy (NCBI): domain Eukaryota; kingdom Metazoa; phylum Chordata; class Lepidosauria; order Squamata; family Dipsadidae; genus Diadophis; species Diadophis punctatus. The sequence goes on along the minus strand of JALIGW010000003.1, from coordinate 83,432,711 downwards.
TAAATGAATTATGTGGGTTTTTTAAAAAAATACATGACTTAATACAGTCTTTAAGCGAATCTGACTTTCCCAATTGATTTTGCTTGTTGGAAGACAGCTGGGAAGATCCCAAATCACAAGATTGTAATTGCAAGATTTTGCAAACATCGTAAATGCGAGCCAATTGTCAAGTACTCAGATTGCAATCATGTGACCCTGGGGGTGTTGCAGTGGTCGTAACTTTGAGGTTAGATCGTAAGTTGCTTTTTCGGAGGCTGTCATAAATTTGACTCATTATTAAATGAACAGTTGTAAATCGAGGACTACCTATAGTTGAAAACCAGTTAGAAACATTTGGTTGCTCACTATCGACTATGTCAAGGCTCTTTTGCCTAATTTCCTAGGGTAAGGAGAAGGGGTTGTCTTTTAATTTGAGCAATCTTAAGTCTGAAACCTATATTTCATTTACCACATGAATCAAAGCCGCATCCTTGTCACTGTATTCTTAATGCAAATATTATTTATGGATTCAGAGGAAGATCTGACCAGGACTATCATGTTTTATATTTTGAGTTCCTTCCTTCAGTCTTCTTTGTGATTCTAATCAGGTTCTATATCACAAGTGAAAACTACAATCCAGGGGTGAAATGCTCCCGGTTCGGGCTGGTCCGTCGGTCGTCGTAGAGCCGATAGAGCCGATAGCGATCGCAGCGCGAGGCTTCCCCAACCTGCTTCCCCCACCTGCCTGGATGCTGCTATTTGGGTTCTTTTACCCTCTGTGCATGCGCAGAATGCTTTGTGCATGCACAGAGGGTAAAAGAACCCAAATGGCGGCGTACAGGCGGGTGGGGGAAGCAGATGGGGGAAGCCTCACGCTGCAATCGCTATCGGCTCTATCGGCTCTACGACGACTGAATGGCCCGCCCGAACTGGGAGCATTTCACCCCTGATACAATCCAATACATGCTTAGCAGATATAGGATTTGAGGAGCAGGGATAATATGTGTGGTCTCTTTCCAAGTCCATGCTTTTATTTAATATGTCATTTACATATAGGTCAGGTGTCGGCAACTTTAAATACTCAGAGAGCCATTTGGAGGCGTTTCCCACAGAAAAGAAAACACTGGGAGCCACAAAACTCTTCCCGTGCCTGACTATTTCCTGACATATATAGTTGAATTAAAGATTTTGTTTTCTTCTGAAACTTTTCTTTTCTTGGATTTATCCATGGTTGGGCTACCAGGGGTCGAAAAGCTTAATAAATTGCGCATCGGTGGGTGTCGCCCATTGGCAGTTGTGACGCATATTTTGAGTGACAGGGAGCCACAGCAGAGGGCAGATATAGCCACATGCGGCTCCAGAACCGTGGGTTGCTGACCCCTGATATAGGTATACCATATCTAACTTGCAAAACTCCAGGTAACTGATAGATGGCAGCAAAGAACTAGCATATTCTGACTGCTCTTCTGGATTTTTGCAGCCTAGATGTTACCCTATGGAATGCACTAAACCATTTATGGTTTTTCTTAATCTCCAATGTAGCCATTCAAACTTGAGTGCGTGTAAGTGTATTCATGTATTTTACTAACAATCCAAAGATAAATCTGAATTCTCAACTCTTTATCCAAAATCAAGTAATCCTAACAACTTCAGTAAAAGTACATAATCCTGTTCTGTATTACAAAGCAGCATGGAAACAATAAAAAGCATTAGAAAAGTATTTGTCATTGTGTGATGAAACCAAATGCATTTGGAAAAGTTCCATTTAAATTTTAAAGTGGGGAATTCTTGTAGTCACCCTACAGTTCTCCCACTCCGAAAATTTCTTGGCAGCCTGGATAAAATAGAAAGAGATAATGAAATGTTAACGAGCATATAATCTTTTTTTTCCTGCCAGAGAGTTTTAAACACAGGGTTGAAAAATGATCAAGACCATTAGTAATAACTACTGCAAGAAAGGGCAAAATAAGTTCTAATTCTTTAATTGGAGAAGAAGTACAAACCAAACCCCACGCTTAAAATACAGTGTGGTACTGTTACCTTTCTATAAAGAATATTTGTCTCGGGGATTGCCCTTGAAATAACTGAAACCATTGTAGCTTCTCACTGGTGACGCATTCAGGAGATAAATCAAGATTGAGGATGTGCTGAAGAAATATTATTATTCATTTATTCTAATTTATACACAACCTGTCCATTTGAATAAGTATTCAAGGAAGCTAACAGAATTTTAAAAAAACAATAAGAATGTAAAAAAACTTAAATCTAACATTAAAATCAATTAACAATTTACAACAGTTGGATATTCACAGATTTTTCTAGATGCTAAAAATATGGTCATCCAGAACATTCTCAAAAGAGTACTTTCCATAGTTTGGGAGAGATACACAGGAAGGTCCAGTCTTGTATGCCAGGTAGATCAGCTCAGATCATGGGGACCTAAGTGGAAGAATGTCTCCAGAAGGTCTACTGGAATGTCTCCAGAAGATCTATTCCTACTTGAGAATCCAAGGAACTTGCCCTTTCCAGAAGAGACTTACTTTTTTAAAAGGAGTGCATTTGTAGAGATTTATAATTTAGATTTTTAGCTGAATGGCTCCCTTGTTGGAAATATTTAATAATTGGTTTATTTATTTGCTCAATTCTTGTACTTCTCATCTGAAAATGGTAGGAAATCACTATTACCATTTTCTGCAATAATGCAACTAAAATTCATCAGCAATTCTGTGAGTCCTTAGGATGAAATGAAGTTCCAAGTTGTTCATCTTGGATACAGATTTATGCCAAGTTTTGAGTTATCAAGCAGAACATATAAAGTTTTAAAAGTATTTTTATTGGATTCCCAGCAGAGTCACCCAAGTCTTTCATAAATCATGAAGGACTTCTCACTGCCCAGCTAAAGCAAGAAAGTACTTATAGTTGATAGCAATATAGGATCTATATGTATCTCTTTATATCTTTTGATCCATCTGTCATATATAGTTGCCTATTTACCCAAGAGCTCTAGGTTTCCTGACCTGCTAGGTGACATTGTTTCACTGATGAGACCTGAAGAATTCTTACTGTGCCAGATCTAAAAGGATGGGCAGAAGCCATTGGAGATAGGTGGTCCTACAAGTAACCTGGATGCATGTCATGTGGAGCTTTTAACAACAGCACCTTAAATTTCACCCAAAAGCACACTGAGACCCAATGCAACTCAAACAGCAATAGTGTTATGTGATGTTATATGAGAATATCATGGTGCATATAGGAACATGGTGGCTCACATGGTTAGGATGCTGGGTTGGCGGCTAGCAAGCTTGCGTTCGAGGCCCGAGTGCTGCTGTGGATGGGATGAGCTACTATCCTTCACTCCAGCTCCTACCCAGGACATGAAAGGAGCCCCACCTGGGCATCCCCTGGGCAGTGATATCACTGGCTAACCCTTTCAACCTGGAAGTACCTTGATGCTTCCGACATGAGTGTGATGCTTTCATGGTGCATCCAATATGGCATATGCTACTGTGTTTTGCACAAGCTGAAGCTTCTGAATGCTCTTCAAATGCAAGCTCATATTGCAATAGTGCAGTCAAGGAGTGGCTAAGGCATGAGTCACTGAGAGCAGTGCTTCACATTTAGGAATGGGAGTAACTGTTCAAATGTCCTCCTGGCAACAGTCACTACTTACTCCTCAAGCAGGAACCATGACTCCAGGAAAATTCACAGATGGCATACCAATTCTGCCTGCAGAATTGTGACCCCATTTAAATTAATTATGAAAAATACAGGTAGTCCTAGAGTTATGAATGTAATAGAGCCTGCCCATTTCATTCGTACCTCAAGCGTTCGTAGGAGTGAATCTTGTACCTTAAACGAGATCACTCCCTGCTTTCTGCCCATGCATTCACTAATCGAATGTGTGGTTCGTTAAGTGCACATGTGGTATCTCAGGCTGGGGAAGGCCATGGGGAGGTCTACTGATGGAACAGACCCCCAAGGCCTTCCCAACCCACTAAGATACCTCATGCTTCCCCTCCCTTCCTGTTCACCAGACTCACCTTACAAGATCTGTCTCCTCTGTGCTGTGGTTTCTGTGCCTTTGATGGAGAGGCGAGTCGATGGAAGCTCCTGGGTACTGTAATATCGTGTGAGTTCAGGCACCTATCCTCTTTTGCAGAGACTGGGTGCCTGAATCTCACGAGATCACGGACCCCAGAAACTTTCATTGTGGGGGTGAAAAGTTTTTGCGGTGCCTTCCTCCCACTCCTCCCTCCCCAACTCTTTTCTGCCACCACCGGAACACCTTTCACCTGGAAAAGTGAAAAGCCATCCGCTCCGTTTTTAAGTGCCCCTTTTACAAGGAAATGAAGCTTCCAGTCTGCGTCAGTTCTCCATTTGGGTGAAAAGTGTTTGGATGCCTATGGGATGCTTAGAAATGGAGCCATCCACTCCATTTTCAGGCATCCCATAGGCACCCAAACACTTTTTGCCCAGATGGAGAACTGACGCGGACTGGAAGCTTCATTTCCTTGCAAAAGGGGCACTTAAAAACGGAGCCATCCAAGCATTTTCCCAAGGAATGATATCCCTTTGTTACTGAAAAAACCCCACTCCACCCTACTCAGCTCAGCTTCTAGGCTAGTATGTTGCTGAATACAATCTTGTTCAGAAATCTGATTTAATTTCTACTCAGAAATAAACCCTGGTGAATTCAGAATAACTTGGATCCAAGAGTGTATTTAGAACTTTATATTTCACAGAAAGAAGATATGAATGTTTGGTATTTCTAAGAAGTTCCCCCAAACAACAAGCTAAGTGATCAACCTTCAGCCTGCCATTTCTCCCTTATTCCAGCCATTACATGCTTCATTTCTTAATCTTTTTTTTTTAATTAGTTCTGTTTCTCAGCTAACTTCTTTAAAAAAAACACAAATATTTCTCCTTGATGGTTTGGAGCTCATAAACTGATTGATATTTTGTCTGCAACTTCCATTTTTCACAGAGTGCTCCTGATAATAAATCTTATTTTCAATTGCCTGGTGAGATTTTCAAATGACATTTTACTAATCACAGTTAATTAAAACAGGGATTAGGGATTTTATCTTACTTATTTTTATAAATAAGTCAAGGTGATGAATACTTTCATCCTTCTATTTTACACCCCCCCCCCAAAATAACCCAACCCTATAAGGAGAGTTGGACTAATAGAGATCAACTAGCCAAACATCTTCCAACTGGATTTCATGGCTAAGGTAGGACTTGAATTCATGGTCTCCTGCTTTCCAGCCTGGTGCCTTAACCACTAGACCAAACTTGCTCTCATATTAATATCTCTTAATATTATGAAACAACAACATCTGCCTATCCCAGGTCCTTGGGGAAGACCCAATACGTGCCAAATGCCAAATCCAGTCTAAACATCTGGCTGACTGAGGGGCCAATCTGAATAATAGTAGTATACAGTGCAGGGGTGAAATGCTCCCAGTTCGGGTGGGCCGGTCAGTCATCGGAGAGCTGGTCGTGAAGGCAGTGTGAGGCTCCACCCACCTGCCCGGATGTGCATGCGCAGAGGGTAAAAGAGCCTAAATGGCAGCATCCAGGTGGGTGGGCGGAGCCTTGCGCTGCCTTTGTGACTGGCTCTCCGACGACCGACTGACCCGCCCAAACTGGCAGCATTTCACCCCTGATACAGTGATAAAATTTGTATTTTATTTTATTGATATCAAGTAAAATTTAAAACTGCTAATTTGGACCTTAAACAAAGGGTCTGCTTCAGATATATGTTCTTCCTTCACATATTAGATAATAAAATGATAAATATTTGTTATGGCAAATGCTACCTGAAAGGCTTTTGGGACCATAGATAACAAAAATACTCTTTTCTAAAGTATGCCAGCCAGAATGCATAATCAAAGTTTACCTAAGATTAAGTGAAATTCTAAATAAATAATGAATTGCCTCACATGGGTTAAGAGATTACAGTAGAATAGTTCTTTGACTACATGATACTAGTATCAACTTCATTCACTAACCTGTTTCACCTTTGATAGGGAAAGAAAAATCTGGGATGGCGTTTCAGAATACATGTTTAAGCAAACTGTCTTATCTTTAAGAATCTATAAATGGTAGGCCTGGAGAGTTAATGTTCTATGAAAAATAAATAGTATTTTTAATGTCCTGTGAGAAAGGAAGAATACATTACATTTGAAAGCTCCTGCGCTGAACTAGACTACTCTCTGCTATAAATCTGTTTAATTCAGCATCTCCTGATCAGGAGGCATACCAAGCACAGAGTTTCCTGCAGCTACATTAAGGCAGAGCTTCGCTGGACAGGAATTAATTCTTGTTTTTATAAATTCCAAAGATAATCCCCTGCTCTTTGAGGCATGCCATGTAATCACACCAGATTCAGAAACTGGTTAAATATCCTTATACCTGAAGATTTTTTAAAAGATCAAAAAGGCTTTGGCTGCTGTCCTGTTTCAGGGTGAGGTAGAATGGGAAATGAAATTGTATATTGTATTCCCTGCTTTAAACCATTTTGCAACTCCTAATTACAGTATCTTCATAGTACAGGTAATCTTTAACTTACAACAGTTGGTTTACTCAAAGTTACAAAGGCACTGGACGAAGTGACTTATGACCATTTTTCATACTTACGACCTTTGTAGCATCTCTGTGATCATGTGATCAAAATTCAGATGCTTGGCAACTGCTTCATACTTATGACCATTGCTGTGTCTCAAGGTCATATGATCACCTTTTGCAACCTTTTGACAAGCAAAATCAATGGGGAAGCCAGATTCATTTAATAATCACATTACTAACCCTATCAACTGCAGTGATTCACTTAACACCGGTGGCAAGAAAGGTCATAAAATGGGGCAAAGCTCACTTAACAAATGTCTCACCACAACAAAATGTTGAGCTCAATTTTTGGTCGTAAGTCAAGGACTACCTGTATCACCCAAATGTCAGTGAGTCAATATAAGATCCTTCATTATTGTTATTTTGGCACAATGAAGATTGAATTAATGGAGAAATTTAAGACGCTGCCTTTCCCTGAACGTATCTGCCTGTCCAGCCAGGTCAGATAACTGGGTGCATTCCAAGTCTCATCACTTAAATGTTGTCTTCTAGTGGGACCTAGGAGGCATGACTTATTCACCCTCTGTCCTCCTGAAATCCAAAGTGCCCCTGTCCTCTTAGCCTTCCAGAAGGCTATGAAGACCTGGCTCTTTCCCTTAGGGTTGAGCTAGGACAGGGGTCAGCAACCCGTGGCTCTGGAGCCGCATGTGGCTCTTTCATCCTTCTGCTGTGGCTCCCTGTTGCCGGTCGGCACCACAATTTTGAGAGGAGCTTCCGGTTAGGGTGGGGGGAAGCAGGGCGTGCCGGGAGGAGACACTATGGCAAGGGGCAGGTTTTCTGGTCAGCACCACAATTGATAGGACTTTCGGTTAGGACAGGTAGAGGAAAAAGGATGCTGCGCTAGGAGGAGACTCTATGGTGGGGGAACCGGATTTCCGGTCGGCTCCAGAATTGAACGGGGGGCTTCCTATTAGGACCTTTGTGGCTCTTTGAGTGTTTAAAGTTGCTGACCCCTGAGCTAGGATAAGAGTTGAAACCAGAAAACATGGAATTAGTGTGATGATGACAAAGTGCCATAATAGGAAGTTTGATGAAATGTGGGATTATTGTTTAATTTGTTTATGTGACATTGAGCCGTCTGATAGATAGCCACATAATTATGTATTATGTACCAATACAAATTATGTATTATAAAAAGTTTCAGAGTAACTCTGTCTCAATGATGCTATCTAACAAATTGATCTGAAGAATTGCTTTGGCAGGTTTTCAAGATTCTTCTATTGCATTACCCTACTAGCTATATAAAGATCATTCAGTCCAAATGGTTAATGTTTCCTGAGTTTGCCAGTTTCAAAAATCTTGAATGTTAGACTGCAGAAGACACTTGGCATTTGTGAGGAATCCTGCTTGAATCCTTCTTATCTGTCTGTCTGTCTGTCTGTCTGTCTGTGTGTCCGTCCATCCATCCACCCGTCTGTCCGTCCATCCTGTTAGGATATTGATGAAGCAGCAAGTAAAGAATTTCAGATAAATGAGAGTGATGATGAAATCAGGTCCCCATTGCCGCTCTTGAAATGGTGGGTTTGTTTGTTTGTTTGTTTGTTTGTTTGTTTGTTTGTTTGTTTGTTTGTTTGTTTGTTTTGGCTCTAAAGAAATACTGGCCTGCTTGGAATATACAGGCCCTTTCTTCTCTTCTCTTAATGGTTCACTATCATCAGAAGCTGCACTTGTTCCTGTTTCTGTTGGTATGCTTCCATTGTTGTCTGCCCCTAGAGTTTTTATTCATTGTTTTGGCTTTTCTTACAGCTGACTAATGCTCATGGCTGCTCACTTGCTGCAGATACAGGGAAGTGGATTTAGAGGACAGGGAGGATATGGAATTCTCCTCTTAATTGGTTGATAGAACTATGGGAGGAGCCATAGCTGTAGGTGCTTAAACCATTAGCATTATGGAGCTGAAATGATGTGTCTAGTAGAGTTTAAGAGATTCCCTAAGGACGTTGATATTATCAGAATAGTAACAGGGCTGTTGCTTTTACTATGACAGAGTTATCCACCTCTTTTGTGGAAAAGAAGATAAACTTTTTGTTGTGGGAAAGGAGTATCAATAGTTTAAAAACATCTCAACCTTTTCCTTTCGATGTATTTGATGTACAAAACCCAGTGTAACAAAGCCAAGGTGGTAGGAGAAGGTGAGTGAAAATTAGTGATTTTTGGCTCTCTTAATCAGCTGTTACATCATTTGTTTATTTATTAATGAAAACATTTACATATCCCTCCATCTTATAACCACCCTAGGGCAGCTCCTAATCAAAAGTAAAACAACATAAACACTACAATAAAACTGTAATTCATTAAAAAGATTAAAAACAACAACAAACTGATACCCAGTCCTACAATCTCTTATCCCAACACTTGTGGGGGGGAGGGGAACAGGTCTTCAGAGCTTTACAGAAAGATAGGAGGATAGAGGAGGATATTTCAGGGAAGGGATTAGGAGCATGCCCAACCTATCTGACCTGGTAGATGTATTTAGAAAACGTAGTCCTGCAAGTAACTGGCCCCATGCCATATAGGGCTTTAAAGGTGATGACCAATACCTTGAACTGCACCCAGAAAGATGCCAGTGCAACTTGGACAACAGAGGTGTTTCATGGGGAAATGTGGAGCCTCCATTACTGTGTGCACTGTTGCATTCTGAACCAGTTGAAGTTTCCAGATCTCTTCAAGGGCAGCCCCATGTAGAGGACATTGCGGCAATCCAAATCATCATCAATTCCCATTGTTATCATATGAAACAATGATGATGACCTTATAATGATAGCTGCCCAAGGAGAGCTTCAACAGTGCCAGCAATCATCATTAGTAGTGGTAAACTCTATCTCCAGGTCCCTGCTTGTTTCTTGCTTTCCAAACTTACCATTCCATTTGGAAAGATCCAAACGATAAGCCAGAAATTGACTGGTGCAAAATCATGGCGTCCTTGGTGTTCTTTGAGCTTGGGTTGTTTTTTTGCAGACATTTCATTATTATTACCATGCATTTCATTACCATTAATGACAATGAAACGTCTGCAAGAAAACAACCAAGCTCAGAGAGCACCAAGGGGCTCACAGTTCAACCCTGAACTACAAATATTCTTTTTCTATTGATGCAAAATCTGCAAGCCTCTGATCCATTCAACCTAGTGTCACCCATCCATAATTCCTTTGCATGCACACCCATCCACACACCCATCCACATTAAGTTGGGCTTACTTTCTGAATAGAAGCCATATTAGAACAGAGATTTTTGCAGATGCATTTGGAAGAGAGCTGTGCAAAGCTAGGAATAATTCTAATTTGTATGTATTCAGCATGCCTTCGAATTTTAATTTAAAAACTTACATTTAAAAAAAAAATTAGAAAGCCCTGGTCTCAGTAGGATGGTTGGATTGAACTTTTGGGTGCCCTGCAGTCTAAATGTCCTAAAAGACCACACCAAGAGCAATGAACGGGGCAGCAGTAAATAAGTAGCAATAGCACTTAGACTTATATACTGCTTCACAGTGCTTTATAGCTCTCTCTAAGTGTCAGCATTTTGCCCCCAACAATCTGGGTCCTCATTTTACTGACTTTGGAAGGATGGAAGGCTGTGTCAACCTTGAGCTAGTGAGGATCGAACTGCTGAACTGCTAGCAGCCAGAAGTCAGCAGAAGGAGCCTGCAGAACTGCATTCTTACCACTGCACCACCAGGGGAGGGTTCCGGTTATGTTCGCTATCGGTGCGCATCGCGAGCGTATGCTCAGGACGACATTACAAGCTGAAACACAGCTGAGGAGCTTCTCAGCTGTGCTTCAGAGGAAGAATAAAGGTCAGTATTCACACAAGGACAGGTGGGAGGGCTTTTTCCCGACAGCTCAGGACACGGAGAAGCACCAAAAAATGACGTCATTGCCGGGCTCCTACCGGAGCTGCGCTCCGCACCGCACCGGTAGGAACCCACCATGTGCACCACCATAGCTCTTACATTTATAAAGTACATTTATCTTTTAAACTAAGGCCCCAGTCCTGGCTGACTGACAAAGCGGGGGGAAACCTTGTGATGTAATGTTGATTTAGCTGCATACAGCACTGACAAAGATGTGTGTCTCCAAGTTTCAGCCATAAAAGAACATATTCTCTATGCATTAAAAGTTGGGGAACAGAACTTATAGAGCTGAGCAAGAAGGCCAAGATAAAAATAATAATTAAAAAAAGCTTACAGCAGACCAAAGTTATTTTGCTAGGGAACTGAACCTTTGGGATAGTTTGACGCTACTGCTACTTGCTTTTTATATCATTTCCATGCCACGAGACAAGGAAAAACTTTTCCAAATAAGTCCTTTCTGTATATTTGCATTGCATCGCTGTAAGCAAAATGGAACACGGATGTGACTGTTTTGCAGAGAAAACTGTCATTTTACATATCTTGTCTCTTGCGGGTACCAATTTTACTATATTTATAAGACAGATTCAGGCTAATATATAGTACTTGTAAGATATGAACAGTACACAAATTAAACAGTAGTGTAAGAAAAGAAACCCTACAGTTTCCATTGTCATCTCCATCCCCTCCTCCTCCTCCTCATCCTCCTCCTCCTCCTCCTCTTCCTCATCTGGTTGGTTCTTAATTATTGTATTTTGTTGTTGTTGTTTGCTGCTCAGAGTTTGGGTGGTTTGGGACAACCTATGAATAATGTTAATAAACAAACCAACAAACATAAACAGGCTTCAGGAGGCCATACGTGGACTGAAGCCAAATGCAGTCCATCTCAACCTTGAATCATTCTTGGATAATTCCAGGACCAGTTAAGCTTATTTTGGCTTTAGAAAATGTTTATGATGTTTATTGCATGAATAGGCAGCCTGCAATTGAGTTATATGTAGCTTCCTTGTTTAGTAAATGAGTTACAATTAAACTAATCTAGTCGTGTGTGTGTGTGTGTGTGTGTGTGTGTGTGTGTGTGTGTGTGTGTGTGTGTGTGTGTGTAAAAACCCTTTACTTAGGTTAATTCCATTGCCCCAGCTTTTAGTATTTTCAATGAATCCCTATTTTCACAAGGGGAAAAAAATGACATCAGGTTCGCAAATTAACTAAAACATAATCAAAATTCATGAATAAATAGCTTGGTACAAATTGGAACCGTACCAATTTGAATGCCAAACATCGTTTTAAAATTCGCTGCTTCATTTTATTTGTTTCTATTATAATACCAGTTTCTCCTTACTAGAGAAGGTTGGTGCTACTTTGCTTTTTCACTCATACAACTATATCTTTTCTGATTTAAATGTTTTTTGGGGGGGTTAACCAAATAATTGGCTCTTTCTTACGGAAACAGAACCACCGGCGTCTTCCTTTTGTTGCCATTGCAGTTGTTTTTATTGGTTTCCATGGCAGCGTTCTTCATTCAAGGCAATAAGCCACGCATAAGGTTGCCATGGCAATTTAGGAGGATGCTTCAAAAAACAGGCCTGGAGTAAATAAATTCTATATTTAGTGCCTTGGCGTTTTTACGGCCATAATGTTTCTGCTTCTGCACAAGGTATGACCTAAAGGCTTGTTCATTTTTCTTTTGTGATCCAATTTGTCATTAGCCTTCTGGAAAATACAAGGAATGCCTTCCGAATTATTTATTTATTTACTGTCCTGCTGCTGCTGCTGCTCTTCATGTTTTCTTCTATCCCTCTTATAGTGCAGTCCAACCTTTTGCCCTAGCCTCACTTTCCTCACCTTTATTTGGGACAAAGAATGGAGATATTAGCTCCATTAGCAACAAGAGCAATATTTCATTCCTGAGCAACACAGAGTTCCATCTGTTTGACTGGAATTTGATATAGAGTATTTTGATTTCATTTCATTTTTTATTATTTCGTTATTAAATTTGTTTGCTGCCCATCTCGACCCAAAATAATGCTGCTTTGATGGGGATGTAGGGTGCTATGAGCCTTATATATAATGCATTTGGACAAGTCTTGCCTGGAGAAGCAGGAAATTTTGAGGTCGTTTAGAAAAGAATATAAACATGGAGCAATACTGAAATAGAATGCTTTGCAGGATGAGAGGAGAAATTTTTTAAAAAGCTTGACAATGCTGCAGCTATACACTTAAACCACATGTGTGTAAGTTGTGGACTTCCTCATTCATCTATTGCAGTTGAGAGGTTTACCGTATTTTTCGGAGTATAAGACGCACCTTTTTACCCCCAAAAAGAGACTGAAAACTTGGGTGCATCTTATACACTGAATGTAGCCCCACCCAGCCACCCCCACCCTTTGGCCTCTGCCTTCCAGAAATTTACCTCCTCCTTGCAGCAAACAGAACAGCCTGTTAAGCCAAGAAACTAATTATCAGCTTCCCGACCATCAGCTGAGTGAGACAGCAGACCCGGCCACATGTTAAAATGAAAGTGAAACTAACTGCTAGCAGGCAAATTGCTGGGAGGGGGAGGGATAGGCAGAGACAGAGGCAGAATTTTATTTTCTTGTGCTATTCAGACTGCTGAAAGGCGGTAAGTCAATAACTATAAATGTCTGTAGAATATTCAAATTATTAGACTTATTTTTTAAAGACTGCTTTATTATTGTTCTAGACAATTTAACAAAATGAAGAAGCTTTTTAAAATAAATGCTTGCTCTGAAGAGGCCCAGTGCTTTTGTATCTTCTTTTAAATAGCAGAGTACTACTTCTAAATCTTATTTATTGATTCTTATTATTCCTAATAAATGGAGAAGAGATACAAGTGGAAACTGTTATTAAATCACCTATCTATTAAGAATATACAGCACTAGTATTGTGACTGAATTTGTACCCTAAGTTTATAAATTACATAGTATGGGTGTTTATAACTCTTTTCTCAAACATTTGCAAATCTACTTACAGTATTTTCTTTTAGCAGCCACTGCAGTGTCTGATAATTTTAAGAACTAGACAACTAAATATCTAAATAGCAGCATGTTTATGGCAGTTTTAATCAGAATGAAGTTCCTTTTAGTGAAAAAAAAGTACTATAGGAAAGTTCTCCTTTCCTTGTCTGTCAAGGTCCCTGCCATACTTGTTATCTCTAGGCATAATTTATTGAAAAATATATCCTAAATAAATCTTTTGCTTGTTTGAATGACTTTTATGTGGGATGACCAGTTGATAAGCAGAATATACCTGCTGAAATTCCTTTTGCTTATCACTTTTGGGCTGTTTTACTTCTGGCCACTATAAGTAGAAGACTTTTAATGGGCTTTGCATAGAAAACATTGCACTGGGAGACAGATGCTGATTCCCCCCCCCCCTTGTTTTCCTCCCCCCAAACGAAGGTGCTTCTTATACTCCGGTGCGTCTTATACTCCGAACAATATGGTATTTTGCTCATACCCTATTGGAACAGATAGTGCATTTATATTTTGTCTACGAATGGATAGCAAGGGGCTTAAGTGAGCCTTACTCCTGGGAAAACATGCTTAAAAATGATAATGGACTGATGAAATCTAATAGTTTAATTCTTGAAGACTGGCAATGAACATGAAGGTTATAGAATGCCACAATCAACAGCACCACCATTTGCTTATCTACAGTATTGCCTGTGATGCACAACAGAACAGGTCAGCAGCTTTGTGATCCACAGAGATCTTTGGCTGGGTGAAAATGCCAAAAAATAAAACTTAGTGTTTTTCTGTAGCCTCTCTGCCCCATTTTTCCCCCCTGGCTTATTTTAATTCGTTGCCTACTGTTCTCTATGATTCAAGTATCCAGTTTCTCTTTCTTTTCATATTGTATATGACTGAGAAAAAGCATTCCATGTCTCTTAGGCTCTTCATAAAGTTATATGCTTATGTTCTTATTCTTTTTGGCATTCCCTTAAGAATCATTATGCAGCACTAGAAAACTCAAGATAGCATACATGGTCTTCTGGGTTTGATTGCCAGGGAGTTCTTAGTAGGTTTACAGGATGCCTTCTTCACTCTGTCACAACCCATTGCAAACAAATTGAGACACGCCTAGGTATACCATAGCAACAAATTCCTTAAAGCCATGCTGAATACCTTGGGCAATAAATATATATCCAATGAAATATGTTATTTCAATTCCTATTTAGGATTTGAAGATATTTCATTGGTACCATGAATTGAGCATGGTTGGGTATAATCTCATTAGCAGGTTGGATTGCTTTAAACAACCACTTGACTACTAAAAAAATATTTGTACAATTCTAAGGCATGAAAGAAAGAAAAACTTACTTTATTTTTCGGAGTATAAGATGCAACTTTTCCCCCCGCCTAAAAGAGGCTGAAAATGTGGGTGCGTCTTATACTCCAAATGTAGCTTTTACTAAGCTTTTTTTCAGCCCTAACGAGGTGCTAACAAGCGAACCGATTTTCCGTGCTTCCCTTTGCCTGCTTTTTTCATTGCTGCTCCCTCTGACAATCAGCTGAGCCCTTTTTCAGCCCTAACAAGGGCTAACAGTGAAACATCTTCTGTGCTTTGCTAGCAAGCGATCTTCCGCCTTTTTTTCAGCCCTAACAAGGTGCTAACGGGTGAAGCGATCTTCCGTGCTTTGCTAGCGAAGCGATCTTCCCTTTGCCTGCTTTTCTCATTGTTTCTCTCTCTGAAGAGAGAGAGAAGTGAAGTGTTTTAGAAACTGTTTTTTATCCCCAACCAGGGGATAAAAAGCAAGCACGTGCGCTCAAAACCAGCAAACCTATGTGCTGAAGCTGACCAGACTAAGGACTAGCCAGATGAATACCTGGTAGGCAGATTATTTTTTCCCTATTTTCCTCCTCAAAAACTAAGGTGCATCTTATACTCCAAAAAATACGGTAGCTGATGCATAGAAATCAGCTGAAATTGTGGCTCAGTTTAATTTGGGGGAATATTTCAAAAGAATTTTTTATTATTTACTGAATGTGTGTCTTGTTAAACAATTATTGAGTTCTCAAATAATGGAGATGATAAGAAGAGGTCAGCTAATGGGCTAAGTTTAAAGAGACAAGATATACAAGGAACTGAGCAAAAGGATGAAGGGGCACTTTCAAGAAGGCAAGGCTAAGATGCCATTTATATCAAAGTGGGGTGTTGGATTTTCTCTTACTGCTTTTCTTTCTTGGATAATGATCAACAAGTTTTGCTCTTCTCAGGTAAAAGTCAGTAAATGAGAGTCCCATCTGACAGGAAGGAACAAAGTAAATTTGCTGCAACTACCGCTTCTTTACCTGCAGTAAGGGACACATTCATGGCTATGATGTTTTTATTTATTTTATTTTATTTATTTATTTATTTATTTATTTTATTTTATTTATTTATTTTTTTCAAGTACGTGTTGGTAATATACATAGATATAACATTGTTTATATACATAAGATGGGTACTGATAAGAGGGAACATTAGGACAGGGACGGTAGGCACGCTGGTGCACTTATGCACGCCCCTTACTGACCTCTTAGGAATCGGGTGAGGTCAACAGTGGACAGTCTAAGGGTAAAGTTTTGGGGGTTTGGTGATGAAACCACAGAGTCAGGTAGTGAGTTTCAGGCATTTACCACTCTGTTGCTAAAGTCGTATTTTCTACAGTCAAGTTTGGAGTGGTTCACTTTGAGTTTGTATCTGTTGTGTGCTCGTGTATTGTTGTGGTTGAAGTTGAAGTAGTCATTGACAGGAAGGACGTTGTAGCAGATAATTTTATGAGCTATGCTTTCAAATCCATGCTTTCAAAGCATGGATTTATATGAATGCTACTTGCTGCACAAACCACTCTAGCCTACCATACTACAGAACATTTCTTATTATTCTCAATTCCTTTTTTTAAATTATTTTTCTGAAAAGCAGATCCACATCCAAATAAAGACTAAGTAGTAGCCACCCATCATTTTTATTTTCTAAAAGAGGGTATGGATTATGGAAGCCATTTGAGGCTCAGGGCCACTCTTGAACAGAAACTTTGTACTGGAAGCTGAAAATCCTTGTTTTGCAGCATTGCAGCTTAACAGTTCTTAAATTAAATTAGTTTTTAAACGTAGAAAAATCACACATATCTGAGATCCTGGAGGTGACAAAGGAGGTGTCCATGACTACATTGGCACTCTCAGGTGCCACATTGAGAATTCTTGCACTATGGCAGGCTGATATACAGTGCTGGTCATCGACAGTCCAGAAGGCCACTGTGTTGTTCTGTATTGTACTTTACTGTAATGTGGTCACTGTAATGATCTTTGTGGAAACACAATTTGCATGAAGGAAATGGCAACTATTATTGTATTCTGGAGTGCCACTCTTAAGATATGTGGGTCTAGAAGCTAAAGTGAAAATGGAAGGCTGGCATTGCATACAAACCTAAATTCAATAAATGTAAATACTAATATAATTCGAGAATTGGGGTGGGGGGAGTAGGAACACTGTAATTTCTTTTCATATGTAAAATCCCTTAACATTCTATGTGTCTCTTTCCCTAATATCTAAACTATTATATACTTGTCCCAACAATACACATTTTTAGGCATAACATGATGGATTCTTTTTGGTTTGTCACACACTAGCAGAGCTAACAGCAGAGTCAGACAAGGAGGAGGTTGAGGGAGAGCCTGGACCAGCTTCGGAGCCTTTGGAAGGAAACAGATTCAGAGACAGAGGCAGAGCCGGGACTTTCTGTCCTCCCCCAGGTGGAGAGGCAGTTGTCTTCGGGGCCTGAACCGAGTGAGAGGGAGGAACAGTTGCGGCCCATCCCACATGTGCATATGCACAGAGAGGAAAGGAGAGGAGAGCAAAGGAAAACAATAAGCCGGCTCTCAAGGAAAAGCAGACATGGACGCTAACCAGCCCCTCCCTGGCTGGGAAATAAATAGTGGGGGTTTGGGAGTGGCCTGTTGCTGCAGACAACCATTCGCTTTTAGGATGCAGCAAGCAATTCGGATTTCTTGGCCAGATCTGTTGGGCCTAATTACGTTTGATTTTTGTTTATCCATGTTCCTACCCTGTTTGAAAAGGGGTTTGTTTTTACTCATGAGTAAGCGGCATATCATTACTTGCTAAGGCTGAGTCAGAACAAATAGCTAGAAAGAGTTATTGGCTGGTGCATTCTGCCAAAGGAAGAGGTTATTCAATGATCTAGGAAAGAGGTGTATAAAACACATCCCACAGACTGTATTAGAATTCCTTCTATTGCTCCATGAGTTCACAGAGTGAGATTTCAGAAATTCAGAATACAAGAAGAACATTAAGACTTACAGAGATTTAAAGCATTCGTTTCATATTTAAAAGAAAAAAACCACTAACTACCTCAAATCTTTTTCTGAATACCCTGAATTTACTTAAGGATGCAGACCTCAATATAATACACATGTCTAATGCAGCCTTGAGCCAACAAAGCACATTCTTGATCTAGAAAAAAATTACCCAAAACTTTAAAGTGAACCCAGTTCCTGGAGAGAAATAGATTTCGTTTCTTTATTTATTCAATTCATAAAACACACACACCACATCTCACATTTCTTACTGTAGGTGACTCACATTATTAAGATAAGCAAAATAATATAACCACTAAAAAAAACACCGAAATCAATAAGTAATGCAGTAAGTCCTCTTTAAAACCAAAAATTAAAACCAAAAAATATAAAAGACAGGCAAGTGAAAGTCCCGGATCAATCATTATAACCATCGGGCAGGTCTTGAACTGTCACTTGATATTAAGGCACATTGACAAAACTATTGATAGAACCTTTCAAAAGGCAAGGTAGGGTTGGGGCCAATCTAAACTCTAGGGGGAATGATATTACAAGGGGTAGGTGCTATGGCAGAAAAAACTCTCCCACCAGATGACATTCCTTAATAGATAGGGCCTGTAACTTTTCTGCTAGACCTGATGGGACAGGTACATGTAACTAGAAAGAGAGGGTTTCATGGAAATAACCCTTCCTTCCTTCCTTCCTTCCTTCCTTCCTTCCTTCCTTCCTTCCTTCCTTCCTTCCTTCCTTCCTTCCTGTCTCCCAGTGGGGCACTCATTGCCACAGTGAGTCCACTCACTTTTCTGCTGGTGGACCACTTCTGTTTCCTTCCATCTTTTGCCAGTAATGTAAACTTCTTGAAGGATGCACATTTTTTTTTAGGCCATGTACTGTCTTTTGTGTTGGAATGATGTGCATTGATCACTTTCCAAAAAATAGAGACATGAGAAAATTGCATTTTGTTTAATTAAAACTATCATCTTAATTAATTTCAAGTTTATGTGATTACCTCCCACGTATTTAATAATTTCCTCCCTTCAATCAAATTAACAATTACAATTTAGCAGCAACTGTACAGACTTTCCCAAGACTCTGAGGGAAAGTCACTTTTCCGTTGTATCTGGCTTCCTGATTTATACTATAATTGTGTTATAATATCAGATGTCAATCTTTCTGTGGGATTTTTTAAAAAATAATAATTTCTGCTATATCTTGATTAATACTAATACTAGCCAGTAGATGGCAATCTTTAATGTGAACAAAATCTTCCTGGGAAAATTACTTCATTACTTCAACTGTAATATATTCCATTTTCTAAGCGGGGAAAATCCTCTTGCCAAGCTTCTCAGTTACATCAAAAGGCTTTAACGATGGGGTAAAATGTTTGGCACTAATTATTTGAGTAATTAGGTTAGTGCCATAATGTCTTTTAAATAGACTCCGAGCATTACTTCATGTATCAGTCAGTCTAAATTTAGAATGATCAGCAGTTTATTTTAATATTTTTAGATGTTAAATTTTTCTAAAAAAAATTTTTTTTGTCAGAGCAGGTCACTTCTATGTGATCTTAATTGGTGGAGAACAGAAGAGAATTTATGTGGTTCTAATTCTATATACGAAGCTGCTAAGACCCAGCTCCCCGTCATCACTGTGGGCTTTAACCTACACCCCATCCTTTCTCTCACACTCTTTTTACTCCCTCCTGACAGTGTTAATTGGGACAATATTCTTATTTCAAGAACAGATGTTTGTAGCTCAAGCATGAGGAAGCACTTGTGCCTGTACACAGCATGCTTTTACCCCCTAGCAAAGGTTACTCACAAAACAGGTCAGGATATACAGGAAAGGTAGTTCCCATGGAATCAGATACTTGCTTTCCTGTGAGAAAAGGCCAAACACCGGGAAGTTATCTATGTTCCCTTTTCAGGGAGATACATATGCCAACTGAGCCCTGTGAAGAAGGAAATTATGTCTACTTACAAAAAAATTTCCTACATCCTCTAAATATCCAGACCTTTAACGAACGCTCATATATTTTGGATTAAGTCACACGTGCCTTTTCAGTATATTTTTAAAAACAAGAGAGCTGAGATGTAAATGTGAACACAGTTTATATTCTAAGGCAGGTGTCCCCAAACTTGGCACCTTTAAGACTTGTGGACTTCAACTCCCAGAATTCTCCAGCCAGCTGGCTGGAGAATTCTAGAAGTTGAAGTCCACAGGTTTTAAAGATGCCAAGTTTGAAAACCTCTGTTCTAAGGCATATGAGATTCAATACCGTACTAAGGTTCATGCAATATGTAAGTGACCAACTGATTGGGGATGGATTTTTATTTATTAGGTCAGGAATTGATATGGTTGAAATTGTTATTTTTTCAAATCTTGTGCTCAAAAACTTTAAGTATGAGAAAGGCTAAAAACAACTAGAGAGAGATGTTCACTTTTATAACCTATAACCTATCACCAGCATTTCCCCTTATGTTTTTTTAATCTCATAATTTACTGTTGCCATATAAGAACTACTGCAGTGAAGACATAGTCTCCTTTTTAGGCTTTATTCTTCTTTGAGATGAAACACTTGCAGATTTCCAACTAATCATTTGGATAGCTGGTACATTATTATTATTATTATTATTATTATTATT
The DNA here is from genome assembly GCA_023053685.1 of Diadophis punctatus similis. Taxonomy (NCBI): domain Eukaryota; kingdom Metazoa; phylum Chordata; class Lepidosauria; order Squamata; family Dipsadidae; genus Diadophis; species Diadophis punctatus. Next base: position 83,412,291 of record JALIGW010000003.1, on the reverse strand, counting down.
ATTATTATTATTATTATTATTATTATTATTATTATTATTATTATTATTATTATTATTGACATTTATATACCACCTCACAGTGCAAGCACTCTCTAAGCGGTTTACACCAGTAAGCAATGTATATTTATATTGCCCCCAACAATCTGGGTCCTCATTTTACCTACCTCGGAAGGATGGAAGGCTGAGCTGGTGAGATTTGAACCGCTGACCTGCGGATCACAGTCAGCTAAAGTGGCCTGCAGTACACCACTCTAACCGCTGTGCCACCTCGGCTCTTGTAATAAAATATTTTTTTCCTATTGGTAAAAATAAAATAAAACATAAAATATTTTTCTAGGTAAGGGTTGGGAAAACAATTGGGGGGGAGAGAGGGGGGAGGAGGAGAGAATTTTGCAGCTGTATAAAAAACAGCATCTTTAGAAACTTGAAAAATCTACTTCTTGCTTTGTGGCAGTTGATGGTTCTTCAAGCTATGATCTAGATGCCTCCACAACACTCTGTATTTATATTTTAAATGATTGATACAGTAAGGTTTTTTTTAAAACACACACACGCACATTCTCATATATTACATGCAGTGGTGGGTTCCTACCGGTGCGGTCCGGTGCATAGCTCCGGTAGGGAGCGGCCAATTGCGCAATTTGCACGCGACTGCTCCGGTGCCGTCTTTGCCAGTCCGTCGCGCACATTGCCATCTTTTTAAAATAATTTTTGGGCTTTTTTGCTTCTATGCAAAAATCTCGCTGAAATCTCTCTCGTGTGCGCGTCCCCTCGCGAGATTTCGGCGAAATTTTGATTCTGCGCATGCGCAGAAGCAAAATCGCATGAGGGGGCGCGTGCACATAGTGAGCATGGGCACGCACAAAACATGCAGATGTGCGTGCAGCGCACCGGTAGTGACGGAGGAGCAACCTGCCTCTGATTACATATTATTTTATTTACCTTTAAAGTCACCTGACAGAAAGCTTGTCTGATACTTCCTACCATCCAACAAATTGTAGTAAGTGCATGAAATATTATTTTTATGTGTAAATAGATCAAGCATTATGCTTACTGTTCTGCAGAACAGGTCTTCTTCTACTGTCTACTGAATACAGACAGAATATCTTACCAAGGAAAGGGAATTGGGGGTGGGGGAGGAAAATGGGAGTGAATCAAAATGAATCCTGGTGCCAACTACAAAAGTTCAGCTCTTTTTCTTTCTTTCTTTCTTTCTTTCTTTCTTTCTTTCTTTCTTTCTTTCTTTCTTTCTTTCTTTCTTTCTTTTTTTCTTTTTTCTTTTCTTTTCTTTTCTTTTCTTTTTTTTGAGTGCCTTTGAAGCTTTGTGAATTATCCCTATAACAGTAGAAGTAGAAATGAGAGTACCTACTCATTTGGAAGAAAAACAGCTTACCCGAGAATAAGTATGGCAAAATAAGTAATTGTAAAATAATTACATATATAGAACTGTAAGGTATGTTTGTCCCAATATTGGTGTGTAAATACTTTGAGGACTTCCTGATTATGAGATATATATGCACTTTTAATCCCTGAACAAGAGAGCCTTTTCTATTAAACTAGAAAAGGGGAGTGCAAGTTTTTCTTGCATAGCTCGTGTGCTGATCTGCTGAAAGTTGTCTATTAATTTTTATTTTGTGTTTCCATTATTTTTAGAATCACTTTGCATGAATGATGGCCCCAAGTGCCTGTCCAATTCTTGCCAAAAGGACTCTGAGTGCCACACTGCTGCCACAGCGACTAGTTGCCACTGTCTGGACTCATCGGCGGACATTTCTGCAGAAGATTGTATTAAAGAAACATATGATCCTTGCTCTTCTGTCCCTTGCCTTCACAATGCTACTTGTGCAAGTGTACCTGGAAACCTCGACTTTACTTGTGATTGTCCCATGGGGTACACTGGCACTGTTTGTGAAACTGCCACTAGCTTGTGTGACTCATATTTCTGTAGGCATGGAGGCACCTGCCAGGATGAACCTGGCGGTTTCACTTGCCTCTGTGCTGAAGGATTCACAGGTACACACTGTGAAATTGACATTGACGAATGCATTTCCAATCCTTGCCTCAATGGAGCTTTGTGCAGACGCAAGATCGGGGGATACTCCTGCTATTGTGTCCCAGGTTACCAAGGGAAATATTGTGAACGGGAGGTGAATGAATGTGCTTCTGAACCTTGCCTGAATGGTGCCACTTGTCTGAACCTCATAGGGAAGTATGAGTGCACTTGTCCTCTTGAGTACACAGGTAAGAACTCACAAAATTAGTATACATGCAACCTATATTTTGCAGCCCCCCAAGGCACATTCCAGACAGCTACTCAAGTCCCCTTGTCTTGGCAAACCTATGCAAGTTGTATGAACAGGCAGTGGAATCCTTGCATTTGTAATTTGGAAGTGGGTAGAAAAGATTCTCCTGTTTGATGTTAAATTGCATTAGTGATTTATGTCACCTAGGTGGGTAATGAAATGTTTGCAAGCAAACAATAAAAGAACACCAAAGTTCCCACAAAAACATGTTTTAATATTTAATGTTTGCTGTATGTGTCTGATCAGCTGAGTACCTCACTGTCCAGGGCAAGTATTAGGATATAATGTGGGAAATACATTCTTAGGTCTCCATGTCCTCCTTGAGTCCCTTTTCCTTTCCATCCATTTCCCTTTTTAAGAAAGTTTGTTGAACAAGATATAACTATCTGAAACTCTGTTGCTTTCTCTTTTGAAGCTGACCTTCCATAATTTCCACTTCCACCAGTCTTTACCTTCTTGGACCTCCATGCCTGCTTAGTTTTCCTATCGATCTGCTTGACCTACCATACTGTATACAGCCTTCTCTCTCATGCTAGGAACTGTCAGTTTCATGCTGCTTTCTCTGCTCAGCAGTGCTACACACTGTTTTCACATAACATATGCTGTGGTTTCACTTTCCCTTCATTTCACTTTACCAGCTGTAGACTGCAATCTCGTTATGGACCTAATATTCCCTTACCATTTCACCATGGGATTGCAGCTGCAGGGATTCTATAAGAATCACTCTAAATTATGCATCAAACTTTCAGATCACCTTCATCAAAGGCCACCTCGTTCTCCACCTCTTAGAAAGAGACATTTTAATATGTCCTGACAAGGCGGTTATGCATTCTGAAGCTTTGCCTCATCTTTCACAAAGCTGCATATTTTTCAGCAGATAAGAATATTTCTGTGAATCTTAAATTCACTTTTGATTTTTATCTATCTATTAGATTATTGTTTTGCCTTTCAAAGAAACTATAGGATTATCTAACCACTGTTCAGTATGAATCATTGATAAGGTAAGTTCACAAATCCCAAGAAAAAAAGCACAGTTGGAGATCAATGCAATATGTTCTTGTTTAACCTCACTTCACACAATATCATGTGAAATCTCACCATGAAATTTCCAATAATATTTCTTAATATTGCACATTCTTTCAATATCCCATTCCTGCATTTCAGCAACTGTACACGAAAAGGCAGAAGATATTTACTCGCAACTCAAATTTCTTGGCAAGTGCATTCCATTAAAATTGTTGGAACTGATGCAGCGGTGGGTTGCTCCCTTACCAGTGCCGGTGCGCTGCGTGTGCATCTCCACGCTTTGGGAGTGTGCGCTCTCACTATGCGCGCATGCCCCCTCGCGTGATTTTGCTTCTGTGCATGTGCAGAAGCAAAATTGTGCCAAAATCTCATGAGGGACACGTGCGAGAGAGAGATTTTGGCGCAATTTTGCTTCCGCGCATGTGCAGAAGCAAAATCTCGCCAAAATCTCTCTCACGCACGCGTCCCCTCGCGAGATTTTGGTGCGATTTTGCTTATGCGCAGAAGCAAAATCAGCCAAAAATTCACAGAAAAAATGGCGACACACGTGATGGACTGGCAGAGAGGGCTCCGGAGCGGTCGCGCACAAATTGCGCAATTGGCCGCTCCCTACTGGAGCTGCACACTGGACAGCTCCGGCAGGAACTCACCTCTGAATTGATGTATATAAGGGGCACTATCCACCATTACTGAAATCAATAGCATTAACTAATGGTGTTTTGATGTTGGGCCTCTTTTCAACAAAAATGCCAGCTTTTTTTTTCTTAAATAGTCTAGTAGGCTATATTTCACAGGCTGATACATTGAAAATAGTATTATAAGGATTAAAAAAACCAGTTAAATTGAAATTGCTCAGTGTTTTTTATGAATCTGGTTCAATTTCATTCCTTGTGCTTATTTGATTAAATTTGTTCTCCAGAACCTCACTGGCACCATCATTAATTGGCCCTTTGTATTACATTATCTCATTTATCCCATAGTCCTCTGATGGTGAACCTATGGCACGTGTGCCTAAAGTGGCACACGAAGCCATGTCGCTGGGCACGCGCGGCCTTGCCTGTTTGTCTTCTGGGTTTCTGGCACGCATGCGCACATGACAATCAGCTGTCCTTCACATGCGCGGCAGTGCTAAAAACCATTGCACGCATGCGCACCGGCCAGCTGATCATCGGGTGCGCATGCACGCTAGAACCCAGAAGTTCATTTTTTTCAGAATGCGGCCCCTATGAGCGCACACACACATATGCAACATTTCCGCGCGACCTTTTTGGTACTCGGTGATGAAAAGGTTCGCCATCACTGCCATAGTCTCTGAAGGGTTGAACAACTATCTATTTACTTTGGAAAAGAATCAGTATTGAAAGAAAGGGATGAAAGCAAGACAGGACATGTGCTAGCTAGGTTTTGAAACTAGGGCCTTCCACATTATTACTGTTTCATTTCCCAAATTGCGAGAAGCAGTTCACTTTTGCTGATTTGAAATGTGGAAGAAAAAAACAAAGGGGGCAAATTGCTGTTGCAACAAAAATACTCTCCCCTCGTTTCACTCAAATGGGGAATGAAGGGAGGAACCCTTGAAATTCAGTTGACCCAGTGCTTCAGGATCTCTCTAAACTCTTAAAGGGGAACTGCGAGAGCTCACAGGACTTGAATGTTGGAGTCAGGAAAGCAAATGTTCTCATTGGTGGGAAATCAGTTTGCAGCCATTTTAGCTGCAAGGCAGCTGAGCTGGAAATAAATCAGCCTCAGCTCTCCAGCGCCACTCATGTCCTGGGGTCATCGCAGTTTGGACCTGCTTTCATACTGGCACAAATCCTCATGCTGAAGTGCCCTGAGTGCATTCCTGAGTGTATGTTGTTGTCAGGGAGAATTGTGTGGTTTCATCCTGAAAATTTTAATCAGGAACATAGCTGACATGTAAAAATATCGAAACAAATAACCCTCCAACAAATTAACTTTAGCGAGCAATTTCTAGAAAGATACAGAGCTTGGTAGCAGATAACGCATAATGTACAAAAATATGATGGTGTTTACAGGAGTGTAAACGTTGCATCCCATCTCTTCTCTACCCCTGGGAAATAAATTGTCAAGGAGTGTAGGAGTTATGTCAAAAAGTGAAAGTAGATCTTTTCTGTTGAGTGGCATAGACTTTATCTTGACGTCTGCCTTCAGTTAAGATCCATCACATGGACACCAAATAATATTTCAAATAAAAAAATGTGTTGCTTTCCTGCCACCCTGCTGCTACCAGTATGTGTCTCGGTCCAGGGCAAGTGTTGAGAAGAACTACAGAGCCACAGGAAAGACAGAAAGGAGAGAGACGGAAAAGCCCATTAACTGCCGGTACAGCTGCTCTGAAATGATCACATTCAACCTGGACCTCCTGTTGTATGTAGGAAGCTGCATGACATGACTCTGTTAGCCAAACCAAAGGCAATAGCTGCAACCCAGGAATAAACTCCTTGATGCAGGGGAAGACAGGCTCGCCATTCAACAACAAGAAGAAAACTAGTATTAAAAAGGGGGAAAGAGAAAATTAAATCATCCAGACAGGATTCAGGATTGCTCAGCAGGGCTGGTGGCCTATATCAGGAAGAGAAACTTGAACATCAGATGGAAGAAAGAGTAGTATTCTCCTACTTCCAAACGCTCCCCCTCCCCCAGTTTTCCTTTTAACATTTGACCAATCATTTGGCTGATCATTTACCATGAAAGGTGCCACAGATGGAAACAGGGGTTTTCTTGTGCATTTGTTGCTTCAGTCAGCACCTAGTAAAACATCTTCCTCCAACTGCAAAATGCAGAAAGCTTTCTATAGTAGCATTCATACTCTGGTCATCCCTACAGGGCACAGCAATGATCTGAATATTGAAACTTTAAGAATTTTTTTACTAAGTTTATCCTTATTGTGAATCTGATTGTCATTCATTCGGCATCATTTATTATCTGGATAGTTGGTCAGGTAGGGATTGGGAAAAGAAGGAAAGGAAAGAGGAGAGGAGAGGAGAGGAGAGGAGAGGAAAGGAAAGGAAAGGAAAGGAAAGGAAAGGAAAGGAAAGGAAAGGAAAGGAAAGGAAAGGAAAGGAAAGGAAAGGAAAGGAAAGGAAAGGAAAGGAAAGGAAAGGAAATAAGAGCTGAGGTGGCACAGCGGTTAGAGGCAGTACTGCAGGCCACTTTAGCCTACTGTAATCCGCAGGTCAGCAGTTCAAATCTCACCGGCTCAAGGTTGACTCAGCCTTCCATCCTTCCGAGGTAGGTAAAATGAGGACCCAGATTGTTGGGGGCAATATAAATATACATTGCTTACTGGTGTAAACCGCTTAGAGAGTGCTTGCACTGTGAGGCGGTATATAAATCTCACAAATAAATAAATAAAAATAAATAAAATAAGGAAAGGAAAGGAAAGGAAAGGAAAGGAAAGGAAAGGAAAGGAAAGGAAAGGAAAGGAAAGGAAAGGAAAGGAGGAAAGGAGTGCATATTTTCTCTTCCAACCTCATGTATTTACAAGCACTGGAATCAAGCACATTGCCCTTTGTTTATATGACAATTATTAACATCTTTACTAAAAAAAGAAAAACCCACTCTTCTCATTTAAGCTTACTGACTAATCCTACCTACCAGGAGGACAGTAGAACTGAAAGTTTAAAAGATTGGATTTCTGCAAACCTAAGGAGAGGTCAGTATCCTGAAATAAGTAGGTAGATCCGGATAGGATTTTGAGCATTCCCAAAATGTGGTCAAGCTCTATAGTGCTAAGAAATTCAAATTATCTTGCAATAATACATAATACCTTTCTAGGATGGTTTCATTATATTTATGATCATAATCGGGTGACTGCTTCCGGAGACACACTTTTAATTCAGCTATAGTTGAAATCAAATTAAGCCATTTGACAGTACCAACCATGCAAAACATTGAAAAAAGAAATGCCCCCTATTTCTTCTACTTCTCCTATGGTTTGCAGTTTTCCTTCCAGTCGAAAACTGAGCCAATCCTGGGTCGTTATGAAAATCCCTTTCTGGCAATTCTGCCTTTTACTCTTTCCTGTTTAAGCACAATTTCAAGTTGAGACACCTGTAGGAAAAAAGGACAAAACAAGAGCATTCTCCCCAGTCACTAGTCCTCTTGCACGTTCTAGGAATGCTGTCTGTATTTAAGTTTATTTTGTTTGGCTCCTTTAATTCAGTAACTTTGTTTAGGGAAGTACAGCACGAGAATCCGTATGAGCACAGAATTGTCGGAAGGGTTAAAAACAGCAAAGAAAGTGCGTCATAAAATATAAACCCAAAGAGATGCGCTGAGATATCCGCTGGAGAATAGTTTTCTAGCATCCATGCCTAAAATAATAAGAGTAATAATTCCATAAAGGGCAGCTTTCTGTTTCTACAATAGTAAAAGAGTGGGTTTTAAAGCCCACTTAGCAGAATGATTTATCAGTGGCTCCTGCTGTTGTTCGGGTGGTTATTTAGTTTTCTGCAGCTTGCTGTGAGTGAGATGTGTTAAATGCACGAGCCAGAGGGAATCTTGCATGAAACTCCCAAGGTGTCTCTGCTGGTAATAAAAATCCTCATTTACTCAGTCAGGGGGAGCTTGCCTATTGCTATTAGCCCAGCCTGACACCATGAATCACAGTGGGAAATCATCCACCCTCATCTCATTTCCCTGGGATGTTAAAAAAAAAAGCTTATAACTTTTGATATGTATGCTGAGAGCTCGCAATAAATCAGCCGCGGTAACGCTAACCAAATGCTCTCGTTACCAGCTCTGGGTTGCAAGTTGCTCTGCGAGCTCTCCAGACGGTTTTCTGCAACTGATCTGCGGGATGATTTTTTTAATTATTATTTTTTTTTGTCCCCCTTCATCAAAGAGCTAAGAAATGTCTCATATAATTTTTACTAGAGGAAAGGAGCTTAGTATGCCTGAATCACAGGGAAGACTGAACATTTAGGCAGTCAGGAGAGCAGTGGGAGGAGAATCTGCATTTTTATTGTGCTCATTATATATCGCTATATATACATATATAGATAGATATACCTTATATATAGTGCTTTTGTTGGACAGCTGGTGGAGTGTAACTGGTGCTGGACATATAGGAAATAGAAAACAGTTGTGTTTCATTATGTAAACATTTGTTAATCTGAAGAAAATATAGAATTCTCCAGAGAGACTAGTTTCCTGTGTTCCTGATGGGGCACTATAAAGCGTAGTTAAGATCTACCTTGAAAAAAAATGTTGGCTATCAAAGTAGGCATTATACAGAAGGATACTGTGGATTTTTTAAGGTAACATGTCAGCTAACAGATTAAACGTGGCTTGTGAAAAGATTGCAAATCGGAGTCTATTATTTTTTAAATGGCTAATAGTGTTTCTTTGCTGGGTGTCTGTTCTGTCCCCATGGGTATGCCCCCAAAATAAGATGCACAAGAAGGAATTGGAAACAATATTGTTTTACTGCAAATAAATTCTTAGCCAGAGTTGAGTCTTTTGAAAAGAATATCATTCATTCACAAAGTCTTTCCGGTATTTGGCTAGAGTCTGAGAGAGCAATTAAAGAGCCTTATCTCACCTCATGGAGGTTTTGGCGGAAATCCAAACTCTCATTAATCACAGGAAAAATGTTAACTGTTGAGAATCCGAGATGCAGATACAAGAGCAAAATGCTGAAACCACAGAACGGGGTTTTTCTCTGCAACGAAGCCCCTCGTGACAGACCCTTAAATACCCTCAGGGCGTGGTCAAGCCCTGCATTACTACTCACGAGGAAGCCTCCTCCTGATTAGCCACTCATGTCTCTTTGAGAACCTGCGTGCTCTGGCATCCAGAAGCGCCTCCTCCTCTTCTCCTGAGTCACTAATCTCAGGAGATGCATCAGGTTCTAATTGTTCGCCAGCCTCTTACCCCACGTCCTCTTCACTCTCCATCTCTGGTGCCAGGAACACCGGTCTTCTGTACTGCACCCACATCCTCACTACCTCCGAATCCTCGGGATCGGCTGCTAATTGCCCTGGACTCGACCTGGCCACAACAATGTCACTCCAACTTTGTTGGATTACACTTAATACTTCTGTTTGAATACCTGGAGACAAAGGCTATTTTATCATTAGGTGACAATTTTCTTCATCTTATTCTTTTCTAAACATGGAGTAGGTGGTAGACTATTGTTCAGCTTATAGATGGAACTTGAGGCTACCACATAATTATTTGCTCAAATTCCCATGCTGCTCCTTCATTTATTATCAAAATGCAATATACATGTACATGTACATGTACATATACATATACATATATACATACACATAATTGTGTGTGTATTTTATATGTGTATGTCTGTATCTGTATATATTTTCCATTGCAGTGTATATATAATCATTGCAGTGGCTACATTTTTACAGATGGAAAGATCCTTTTGCTCAGTAGCCTAAGGCAAGTTATTGGTTTGACAGACCAATGGCCTGATCCAGCACAGCAAAATCAAGCCGTAGTTTCATGTTAATGATAAGGTGGGGGTGGGGAGCGAGGAGGGTATATTTGTTTTAATATGATTGTTCTGAGATTTATATACACAGTTCATTTATTTTTGTCACTGTGTTATCAAATGTTCACAGGGAACTGCTGTTAACAAGTCCTGACAGATTTACGGTCACTAGACAGTGTTTGGTGTGTGTGGGTGTATTTGTGTGTGTGTATAAAAACCTGTTACTTATGACAATTTTATTGAGAAACATATCCCTCCCATCCTCGAGATTTGCCTATTGTTCCTCAGTATAATCTTTTTGTTATTCTTTTCTTAAACTTCAAATTGTTTCAGCAATTGCAAAATATGGGGATTCTGTACACTTTGTGGCATGAGAACAATTCTCAGAGTTAAATATATTGCCCATTGTCTTGTGGCAAAGGATATGATGTGTATGTCTACAGATCTTTTTCATTAACAACATGGTGGTCTGATTATATAGTTGCTTGCACACGTGCTTTGAGAATAAAATGTGTTCTTTGGGAGGAAGAAGAGAACATGTATCTCTTAAAATATTCATGCAAAACCTGTGTGAAGCAGTTTTTATGGTGTTTCATGCATACCATTCATGTTTCACAATATGCCCGGCAAACATCACATTCATCAGTGCACTACCTCCATTCGAATGAAATGAATTCAATCTTCAACCTGAATCTTCGAACGGAATTCATTGGAATGCTTTGAATTACTCTGGAGAGTTAAAAGTGATTTGGAATTTCATAGAATCATGAAGTTGGAAAGCACATTTTGGGAAACTGAATTCATCCCTCAACTCTAAGAATAAATCTTAATTAATGTTTCCATGACATTTGACTGTCCAGCCCAGGGACGGGTTGCTCTCTTACCTCGCTACCGGAGCCCTGCGCATGCATCGCCACGTTTGGTGCAGGCGCGCGCTCGCTAAGCGCGTGCACCCCCTCATGCGATTTTGCTTCTGTGCATGCGCGGAAGCAAAATCTTGCCAAAATCTTGTGAGGTGACGCACGCACACGCGCGATTTCGGTGAGGATTTGCTTCTGCGCATGCACAGAAGCAAAATTGCCGAAAAATACAGCACCGGAGCAAGCGCGTGCAAACAGCGCCATCTGCTGGCCGCTACCGGTACTGTAGAGTGGGCCGCATCAGTAGCAACCCACCTCTGGTCCAGCCCTTATTGAATTCTTCCATGGAATAGAAACTCACCCCTTCCCTTGGTAATCAGCTCTACTGTTAAGCTGCTCTTACTCTTAGATAATAATATAATACTCTTTCTTGGTTTTCATCAGTTCAAAGATTATAATATTTTTCTATCCATAGACTGGACAGGGTATTGAACAGTATAATGTGTTTGCTGATATTGACATGTGCGGCTGCCAATGAATTTCATCATCATCTCTACAAACTCTCCTTGTCAAAGTGCTTAGAGGTATTCTGCTCTTCTATTTCTCAGTCTTCTGTTAGAATTGTTTAGGCAGGTTCACCTGCAGAGATAGCAAGAGGTTTAAAAGAATTTCTGCTACTCTTTTTAAAAGTTGGATTTCCTCTTTCTTGTATAATCCTTGGAATTTCCACAAATCCATGTATTTCATTGTTGTCCTTAATTCAGTCCACCAAATGATCTGCAGTATAATTCCTGTTAATCTCTGTAGTAAATTAATCATGTTTGTAAGTTCAGAAAAGCTAGTGGAGGTGAACTCTTTTGTAAGAGTTAGTTCAACTTTAAACAGTTAAACATTTTTATTTAAAAGTTGGACTAGGACATATTCTGCATTTTTATAAGCTCTTTGTTGGACACTTTGGAGATAGCAGTACTGTCCTTTCATTATTTTTATTTTATCTTTCCCAGAAGACATAATTGAAGTGGTGGTGGGACATATTTCAGAAGCTTTTTGTTATAAAACTGTTTCATCTATCCAGATGACACTTTGTTCAGTAAAGGATCCGCCTGCTATTTTCATCCCATTCTGTTCAAAGTTGAAATAGTTGCAGTTATTTTGACGTTTTATAGGCTATGGTTGAATATTTTGTTGAATCAAATCTTCAATTGGATTATATCAAATCTTTATGCCTTTAAATCTCAATTATGAATCAAATTTCAGCCAATTCGCACACCTCTGATGTTTATGCCATTATCCAACTACCCTTTGCCCATGCTTTGATCTAAATCATATAACAGTATGATATATTGTGCTCATGGTGTAGAAATATCTAAAGCCAGTTTATCTCAGGAAAGTAGGTGATATTTTATCGAATGAGATCTAATTCACCTTTACAGAATTATCTTCTGAACAGGACTAGCAATTGAGCTGTATTTCATTGGCAATGGTGTCCTCCATTGCATCTGAGATATTAGACAAATGTAGAGTCTAGAAGATAAGCCATGTAATACATGTAGCTGTACTTTACAGGTGGGAACTCAGAAGAATTGTCCAGAGATTACCTGGTATGTCACTTGAGACAATTGCTTCACTGTGCCTTATGGTATAACTGGAATGGCTGGCTCAATGTAATTCATTAGCTACTGTAGTTATACCAAGGAAACTTACCTTCGCCACCGATTCGCATCGCGATGTTTCGCATGTGCGTGCCTGCTCTCGCGCGCAAGCATGGCCCCTCATGCAATTCTGCTTCCACGCATGCTCAGTAGCTATAATCAGCCCGAAACACAGCTGAGGAGCTGATCAGATGTGCTTCGGGTGAAGGAATAAAGGTAAGTATAAACCCAGGAGCGGGCAGGAGGGCCCTTTTTCAAGCAGCAGCAGAGAAAAAAATTCAGAAAAAAATGAAAAAAAAAGATGGCGGTGCCCACGGACCAGCACCGACCAAACCGGATCCATGACGCCATCGTGACATCACCAGCAGGTCGCTACCGATTCCTACCGGTTCAGGAACCCACCCCTGAAACAACCATGATGAAACTGAGCATGATGCAACTTTTTAAAATCGTATTTATTGAAAAATTCCATATATTAACAAACCAACCTGGTGCAATTTTTTGGTACAACCAGAGAAATGTATCCAAAGCAGCCAAAAGCAGCCAAAGTTTACTACATTCAGTGATAAATGTTGATATTTGTAGCAAATCCAAGTATGATAGCTTGATACCAAAAGCTGGTGTCCTGTTTTCCTGTTGTTTGCATTACTAGAAAAACAAACAGCAACACAACCAAAACAAAACAAATGCCTGAAAGGAGCAGGACTCTTCAGGAAAATAGACATAAGAAGGATTAACCCATTAGCCTCTTAAATTGCATGTCAAGCAATTTATATAAAGAATAATGGTCAAATCCAAGTGGCCTCTTGGGTTATTTCAGAAGTTTGAATTTAAAGACCTGGATTGTTGTTTGTTATGAAAAAAAGATTTCAATGATGAGTAGATAAAACAACTTGTTATTCAAGGGGGAAAATGACGATGAATAACTCTCTCTCTCTCTCTCTCTCTCTCTCTCTCTCTCTCTCTCTCTCTCTCTCTCTCTCTCTCTCTCTCTCTCTCTCTCTCTCTCTCTCTCTCTCTCACACACACACACACACACACACACACACACACACACACACACATACACACACACACACACACACACACACACCTCCCTTTTAGGGTAAACAGTATTATGCAGAATCAGAAAAGAAGTAAGAAATAGCAAAATAAATTAAGACATTAGATAAGAAAAGGAAGCATTGTTAAAAGTAGTTTACATCAAGTATTTTCACAATGCTTCTTCATTATTTTCTTTGCAACAAAGATCCTTGCTTCCACTTCATTCATATCACATCATGCATTGCCTGCTATTTTTTAAACTTCTTTACCTCTGTTTTTCAGGCTTTCACTAACTTTGCCTTTCCATCTCAATAAGTTCACTCTTCCTACATGTGCTGGTTTTGCAAGTCAACATTCATTCTCTCTCTCACCAAACCATCTCAATGCATTTCTTTCATCACTCACTTCTGTTCTTAATCCACATTAATTCATCATTTACTCAGTCCTAACCTTATCACATCTAGTTTTATCACATACACTTATTAAGCATCCCACTCCTGCCTTATTCAGTTTTCCCTGGCATACTCAATTCTCACTTGTATATAACAAAGTGAGCTGAAGAACATTATTATACATAACAATTGTTGCTTCATTTGATAAATATTCGTTTCTTGCAAGAAATCACACAATGCTGCTTTTCTATTAGTGTTTGCACACCTTAAAATTTCTTCATATTTTTCATCTTTAGTAAGAATTCTACCAAGGTATAAAACTCATCTACTTGTTCTAACTTGTAATTATTCACTCCATTTTTCTTGTCAAATACAACTACTTTGGTCTTTAATAATTTTTTTAGATTTATATCTGAATCTAAATTGCATCATACAAACAATCTGACATCTGCAGCAAAATCATTGGGAATTTGTTGCTTAGACATATATCCACATCACCAACCCACGCACTGATAATATTACCACAAGTACTTCTTATACTCTTAACCATAAGTACATTAAAAAAACAATGAGACATCACCCATCTTCATCTTATCCCAGTTCAATGATGAACCAAGCATTCAGTTTATTCTCACATGTGCTTTGCTTCTCTAATATTTCTTGTATTGCAGTCATAACATATACTGTAACTCAATATTCATGTTCAGTGTAAAACATTCCATACCTTGAGTCAATTGACTTTATCATACACTTTCTCTAATTAATCAGCATATAATAAATGATGTTACCATACATTAATAGCACTTTGACTTATATACCGCTCCACAGTGCTTTACAGCACTCTCTAAGCAGTTTACAGTGTCAGCATACTGTATTTCTCCCAACAAGCTGGGTCCTCACTTTACCGACTTGGGAAAGATGGAAGGTTGAGTCATCCTTGAGCTGGTCAGGATCGAACTCCTGGCTGTGGGCAAAATTAGCCTGCAATTCTGCATATTAACCATTGCACCACCATGGCCATTAATGTATTTTTCACTAAAGAGCAAAAATCTTGATCTGCATACTTCCTGCCTGACAGATCCATATGGGTCTTTTTGCAACATTTTCAGAAGTTGTTTGCCAATACCTTCTTCTGGGATGTTTTTATATTTCCCATTCAATTGGTCTTCATGGTTAAGGGAAGACTAGAACATGGGTCTACTAGTCCTTGTCTAGTGCCTTTAACTATTATACAATAGCAAGTTGTCTCTCAGTAAACTTATACATAGTGATAACACACAGTAATACATTCAAAGATTGTCTATAAAAAAAACTCCACAAAGAATTCTAAATATTAAATCTTATAATCTTATAGTGATGCTAACCACACCAGTAACAGTTTTTGTTTGATAAAGTCAAATGAATTAACATCTTGGCTAAACATGGATTGTAGAAATATACTTTTAGTAAAAAAAAAAAGTAGGATACTTCCCTAATTTTTCTCATACTTTCTGACATGCATTTTAGATAATCATTCAGAATTAAATCTACATCCTTTACTTCGATGTAGGTATTCATCAACTTTACTATATAAGATCTGACCACCTTCATTCTGATCTATTACATACTTCTTTTTTCTTACAGTTTTATAAAAACACGATGTATTTATTTTTCCATCATTCATTTCAAGGATACATTAATGTTCTTTACAATATAATCCTGTTATCTTCCAAGTCACAATTCATAAGTCATTATTATCACGAGAAGAGCTTTACTGTTTTTGGTCAGCTGAAGCTTTCACACAATATGTAGAAAACTAGGTTACTAGCCTTGTTCATATCTGTGCCGGGGTGGGTTCTAATTTTTTTTACTACCGGTTCTGGTAGCAGCAGTCAAAACCATAGGGAAAAATTTAAAAATTCTTGACTAATAACCACACGGGTAGAGTTAATACATGGGCTGGCAAAAATGACCCCGGCATTGAACTAAGCGGTGGGGGGATGACCCCAGACAGTGGCCACAGCAGCGCTTGTCCTTGCCTAAAGGCGTTCACATTCTGAGTCCTTTTTGCCCTGCCGCAGCCTCGGTAGCTGCTTGTTACCCTGGCGACGGGCTCTGCACTGCCACTACCAGCAGAGGAGAAGGCGGCTCTTTCCGATCTCCGCACGGCAGCTTTGGGCCTCAAGAGTTTTTCCCTTTGCCTCAGCTGGGGCTCAGCCTGTCGGTGAACAGACTGACTCGCAAGTCCCTCCCGCCCATTGTCCCCTCGCCTTCACTGGGAGGAAGCGGGCTGTCTTGGGAGCGAAGAGGAATACAACCTATTACCCACACAGACACACACACATATGTAGGGAGCTACTCTTAGCACAAACTACTACAGAGAAACCTCTAGAACAGGGGTCCCCAAACTTGGCAACTTTAAGACTTGTGGACATCAACTCCCAGAATTCTCCAGCCAGCATAGCTAAATAAATAAACTAACTTTGTGTCACTGCCTGCCTGCCTGCCCACTCTGGCTTTGCTGAGAATAAACGTTGCCCCGAATCATTTGGGCTGGAAAACACCCCCACCCACCCCATCTCTTTATCCACAGGAGTTGTCCTTCTGCTTTCCCCAGTTGCTTCCCTGATTCCTCCTGTTGCTTTTTTCCCCCCTTCAGTAAAGTTTTGCTTTGCACAAGCACAAATAACTCATGTGGGGAGGAACTGTTGGGTTCTCTTTTGAAATTCAGCAGCGCTGCCACAAAACTGGTAAGTTTTCTCATACAGATTCGGTGTATTTCTCCTCGCCAGTCCCTTCCCTTCCTTTCCTGTTAGGAGAGCCTCCTGCAAAAAGGGCCAATCGTTCTGATTTTTCAATGATTTTTTTTGTAGTGCAGGAATCAGGGAACTAACTGGGGAAAGCAGAAGGACAACTCCTGTAGATAAAGGGATGGGGGTGTGGGGGTGTGGGTGTTTTCCAGCCCAAATGATTCGGGACAATGTTTATCTTCACACCACACACCTGATACAACATCTGTTCTGAATCAGAAATTCTTCCCTAGAAGATTCGTCCCATTTTCTCCTCCAACATCCTCTTTCCCCGCCAAAGTCCCCCTCCTGGGAATCTATGAATAGCTCCTCTCCTTGTAACTAAGCTTCTTTCTTCATTTTTTCCCCTCTTTTGACCCACTATACCCGTGGTGGCGAACCTATGGCACGTGTGCCACAGGTGGCACGCGGAGCCATAGCGACCGGCACGTGAGGGTTCCCACCAGCAAACCGGAAATACGGAAAAACGCACTTCTGGTTTGCCGGTGTGCTGTTTTTTGCACTCCAGAGGGTTCAGGGAAGCTCCCTGAAGCTCCGGAATGCAAAAAACTACAAAACGGACAAACCGGAAGTGCGCTTCCGGTTTGTCCGTTTTGTAGTTTTTTGCATTCCGGAGCTTCAGGGAGCTTCCCTGAACCCTCCGGAGTGCAAAAAACAGCACACCGGCAAACTGGAAGTGCGTTTTTTCGCACTTCCGGTTTGCCGGTTTCGTCGTCCCAGGCTCCGGTAAGCCTTTGCGCGGGGGTGGGGGTGTGTGCGCATGCGCAGGGGCAGCATGGGGGGGGGTGTTGTGCGCATGCGTGGGGGGGAAGGAATGTGTGTTGGCACCAGCGCGCGCCGAGCGCACCCCCCCCTTTTTTGGCACGCGAGCCTAAAAAGGTTCACCACCACTGCACTATACCATAAGATGACTGGCTAACTGGCAATCTCCGGTAAGATGCGTGTCTCACAGCCCTCCCGCCTCATGTCCTGCCCTACCTGCCACCCCCAAATTGTGCCCCACTGCGCGAGAGGAGCATCTTGCCAGAGACTGGCAGTTCCAGATCTTGCAGCTTTTTCGGGGTTTTCTAAAAAAAAACCCGCCTCTCCAGATGAGCTGGAAAACTTCCAAGAGGGAGGGAGCAGTCGGGCAGCTTTCCCCCCCACCTCCCTGGGCTCCTGCAACCTTGGAGCCTGCAGCAACTCCTGGCTTTTGCATAGTAAAGGAAAAGTTCTTGTGAGTGCGAGGCAATTAACTTTGTTCTCTTTGAAAGCCACTTTGCACCTTGTTTGGGGTGACATTTGCAGTGCCAAAAGTTCACAAAAAATCCCGCCCCAAAAAGCCAAAAACAAGATGGTGGCGCATGCGCATTGCCAGAAACTTGGCTTCTGCACATGTGCAAAAGAAAAAAAACCCGGGGGAAAAATCCCCCCCCCAAAATTAAAAAAACATTCAAAAAATTTTCCCAAAAAAATATGGCGGCGCCCATAGACCAGCACCAACCGAACCGGTTCCATGACATCATTGTGATGTCACCAGTGGGTTGCTACCGGTTCAGGCGAACTGGTCCAAACCAGGAGGAACCCACCTCTAATCTGTGCTACAATGAACATTTTCTGCTAAAGTTCTAAGATACATGGTAAGTATCTAAGGATCTAATACATGCTAAGAATTAAACACATTTGATACATTTTGATCTACATATAGGGATTTCTTTGGAGCAGGTAAACAATGGGGAAAACCTGGACATAACTAAGCAATCAAAGTCCACCCCTTTATACATGAAAAAGTGGAGGAACTTAATTTTCTGATCACACCCAGCATTTTGCTGTTGTTGGTCCTCCTTGTGGATCTCCCTTAAAATATTGTGTGAACCTGGTCAGTTCACATAACCTTCAGAACCTTAGCAGAGAACATTGGATAAAATAATGTCATATTTTAAAGCTGTCTCCAAGGAAGTAAGTCAGTGACCGGACTCTACAGACAACAGTGTTAGAAAATGAGAGATCTGTTTTTTGTCCTCATTAAAACCTAGATTTCTGCCTCTTCCCCCAGATATGAAACAAAAAATAATCATTGTAAAATTTGGGAACCAAAAGAGTTTTAAATCGTTGTATAAAGCTATAAATTGTCATCTATTTTCAGAACAGGCACTTTTGACATGTCTTCAACTTCAACGTTCAATGCAGGTATCAACTGTGAACTAGAAATCAATGAATGCTTGTCAGAGCCTTGTCTGAATGATGGAGCCTGTCATGATATTCTAGGTGGCTATTACTGTTCCTGCCCACTTGGCTTCCTTGGTGATCACTGTGCCATCAACAATGATGAATGTGCAAGTCAACCATGCCTCAATGGGGGGGGGCAGTGCATAGATTCTATCAATGGCTATGTCCTCTCACGTATTGGATGACTTGTTTACAGCAGATGCCCAAGTACTTTTCTTTTTTGTTCCACCTATCTTTCTGAAAACACCTGTAGGTCATGTAGATAAACATGTAGATTTTGTGACTGGACATTGATTCACTAATTGCAACTGGAATTTGGATGAATTAGAAAATGCAGATAGTCCTCAACCTACAACAGCTCCTTTAAGGGACTGTTTGAAATTACAACAGCACTGGGAAAAGTTACTTATGAGCATTTTTCATACTTACAACTGTTGCCGCATCCCCAAGATCCATTTTATCTATTTAAGATCTATAATTTAGACCCAACAGTTTAGTTCATTAAGTCTCTTTCAGTTTGAACATGGATTATTTCATCATATTTGCAATGTTATCAATGTTACAATGAATATTAGTTGAATATGTAATATGTATATAATATGTAACACAGGAAACATTCTCATGAGTTACTTAATAAATAAAACTCTGAAACCTTTGCATCAGACAAGAAGCAATTGGGTCTAACAACGTGGGGGGGGATTGAGTTTACATGACTGAGCTACATGAAATTGGAAGCATCAATAGAGAAAGGCATAAACTGGCATGACTTAGGCAGGGGCGGGTTCCTAATTTTTTTTACTACCACTCTGTGGGCATGGCTTATTTTGTGGGTGTGGCTTGCCAGCCATGTGACCGGGTGGGCATGGCTTGCTGGCCATGTGACCGGGTGAGCGTGCCTTCTCGGACTGCTGAAGGGAGGGGAACTGAGATAGGTCCTGCCGCCCATTCCCCCTCCCCTCAGCAGCTCGAGAAGCCTCAAACGTGCAAAAATGCCTAGGATCATCACCGCATGTTCGTGGCTTCTCGGACTGCTGAAGGGAGGGGAATGGAGATAGCTCGTGCCGCCCATTCTTTCAGTGTCTTATGCGCTCCCTCAGCCATCCTCCTCTGCTTGGACTCACTATGGGGTAGGAAGGCAGCGCATGCGCAGTGCCGGAAGCTCAACTTCTGGGCATGCGCAGAATTTTTTTAAAAAATTATTTTTTTAAAAAAAAATGGCGGCAACCGACTGCACCGATACTGTGACATCACCAGCGGGCCGCTACCGGTGCTATAGAGTGGACCGCACCGGTAGGAACCCACCACTGGACTTAGGCCAGCTGCAGATGTCATAAATGCAACAACTGTCTCAACTTCACTGAACTTGAAAACCACTGCGGACTGGACTAAGAAATGTGACTAAGAAATGTCAGCACTGTAGTTTAGACTTGATAGCCAACAACTGATCTGAAAGGAGATGATAAGAGAACCACTTCCATGCAGCCAATATGGATGAAATCAACAGGATTTGACTTCAACTCAAAAGAAACTTTAGTAAGGCTGTGCACTGATCCAGTTTCAAAGGAGAAAAGGTGAGTCTGAGTATGAGGGTATGTACCTAAATACTTCTTTTCCTGGTATTTCATAGCAGAAGCTGTATCACTCTAGGAATAGATACAGCCTCTCTGAGGATTTGTTGAAAGGTGTGACACAACAGAACCCTCATGCTCAGAAATTTTTTCCCCTTTTGAATTTGGAGCATGGTGCTACTCTTGATTTCATCTTAGGCATCATACAGATTTCAAGTTAAAAAAACCCAGATATACAATAATGGATTGCTGAACTGTGGAAAAATGCATTCTAGTACAGTAGTTGCAGCTGGTTGTTTGAAACTGCATAAAATATTAGGATTTTTTTACCTGGTTTTTTAAAATATTGAGAAATATTTAAACCTGTAAGATATATATATAATAAATAAATTATATACGTGTGTGTGTGTGTGTGTGTGTGTGTGTGTGTGTGTGTGTGTTTGTAACATTTTTTGCTGATAAATGAAAATAAAGGGAGACTATTATAGATCTATTTTGAGCTATTTTGCTCTCGTCAGATAGCCATACCCGTAGTGGGATTTGAATCTGGGCAGTTTGCTTGTAAGGCAGAAGTGTTAACCTCTAGGCCAGGTTCTCTTCCTTATCAGCTCTTCACAAGGAAAGGGTTACATATGTTTTTTTTTTCTTTTCTGTCGAGTCATCCTGGTGTATGGAAGGAAACATCACAGCTTCCTTTTGCCTTTCAGCCCCTCCTGGGGCCATCCAGGCAGTTTTTTATAGCCGACAAACTATATTATCTATATGTGTAACTTTTTTTGCTGATAAATGAAAGTGTGTGTGTGTGTGTGTGTGTGTGTGTGTGTGTGTGTGTGTGTGTGTGTGTGTACAGTATGTATGTATGTATGTATGTATGTATGTATGTATGTATGTATGTATGTGTGTATGTATGTATGTATTGTTGCTTTATAATCAAGGACACATTTTAAATTGAAATAATCAAGGCACTTTTCAAAACCTGATTTCCCACTGTTTTCCCCACTTTGTTTCATGTCTCCCTCTAATATTGCATCGCACAAACCTGAAATTTCCCCTAATGATTCCTTTCCTTCTCTTCCTCTTGTGTGTGGGAGGGTGTTTGTGTGTGTGCCAATTAATTACATAAATAAGGAGAACCTCAAAATAGAAACAATGGTTTTAATAAAGGTAGGGTCCTATTGGGAATTCAAGCTTCAAAATGTAAATCAGTGCATTGTCCTATCAGAAGAGACCAGACATCACACTGGGATAAGGTACCCTTTCTGGTTATATTAAACAATAGGTTTTATTTATGCTGCTGTATGAGGGAGATAATCAAGTTGCCTATTGAAGTAATGGTTCTGGTGACAAGGTCAGGGTTTCTGCTCTTAGCAGATAAAAAAAATGCAGCTTTATACAGGCACTCAAGGTGGAATATGTGGATTCTCAAAAATCCAAATTGTTTTGTTATTTTCTTTGGCAGAGAAATTTTGGAATCCAGATGGTAGGTAGGAGATTATAAAAAAAATTATAACATGGACTTCCGGTTTGGAGCGCGCCATCGCGGACGTCCCTTTGTCGGGCGCCTTTCCGATCTTCGTTAAAAGCCGCCAGAACAGCTGTCTGGCGGCTTTGAAATCTCTTCCCCGGGCAAAGGGGAGAGATGAGAGCTTGACAGGTGGGGTAGAGCCCCCCCAGCGCCCTAGGAGCCATCTAGGGGCGCGAAGGGAGAGCTCCCCATGCAGCCTGTCTCCAGCTCCGAAGATCAGGAAACCTCCGCCTTTGCGGAGCTAGATGTCGTGACCAGCCGCTGCTTCTAGAATGGGCTTTATATTTACTTTTGAACTACAGAAGCAGACAGAGAGAAACAGGCGTGAGATGGGCAAGTAATGAAACCTCTTTTTTCCTTTTTTTTCAACTCCTGGGTAAGCTTTCACTTCGGCAAAGAAACAAAGGAAACAAAGTAACAATATGGCGATTGAGAAGTGAAAGTGACTTTCGTTTTCCCAGAGGCTTTTTTTTTCTCTCTCTTATGGAAACCTTTAACTTGGAAAAATGGTTTTTTCTTTCTCTGTCTCCTAACCCTGGATTAAAGCTATAATTGAAATATTTCCAATAATAAAAGACTACCTGGTTTTTAAACTGGAAAGAACTTTAATCAGGCACCTGGCTTTCTTTTTTCTTTGTACTCTTTTGAAACACCATAATGGCTTCAAAATCTGGAAAGATTGTTTTGACTAAAAGAAATGACTATCCATCTGGATATATTTCTAAAATGCAACTTAATACTGAGTTAACACCTCCACAGCCTTTGACACCTGAAAATTTATTAAATAATTTAAGATTATGAATCATGAACTTACTTTGGAATTTAATCAGAAAATTAGTGAGATAGACAAAAAAATGCAGGCTGCTTTGAAGAATATGAATCAACAACTCAGATTTGATGTGTTAGAGGTTTGCAAAGGTTTAGCAACAAATATTGAAGTTTTGGCAGAACGTATTGAAACAAATAAACAAGCTTTGGCAACCTTGGTGAAATATATAGATAAAATCCAAAATGATATTGCAAATTTTGAAACAGAGGTGTTGATGACACAGTTTAGATCCATGGAAGTTGCTATAAGGGTCAGAGGCTTGAAAGAGGGATTATATGAAGATTTAAAAGGAAGGATGGTTGATGCATTGGATCAGGTGTCTGGAATTTCTAAAGTGGAATTGGCTACACAAATCGACAAAATATACAGAATCAATTCGTGGTACGCTAAACAAAAGCATTTACCAAGGGACATTGTCATATATTTTACCACAAGAGCTTTATGGAATAGAATTATACAAGCAACGTTCAACAATAATCTCATGGTGAATGGTCAGGAACTAAAGATTTGGAAAGAAATCCCCTCTAAAATGCTTAAAGCCAGAAAAAGCTACACTTTTTTGATTGATGAATTCAAGAGATTAAATTTACAATATAAATGGGAAGCGCCAGTTGGAGTAGCAGTGAAATTTTCTGGAAAAAGATACCGGCTTAATACGATAAAAAAAGCTACTGAATTTTATGTCAATGTTTTAAAGGCTGATATATCCAAGATTCCAGAGGAAGGATGTATGAAAATAAAAGAGGAGGAGGAGGGGAAGCCATCTTTGCTGGATCAAAAGGAAATAGATTCAAAAAACCAAAAGGAGTGCCAGAGCCAGATAGCTGGGGAAAAGGAGATGGAGGTTTGGGATCAGATGGGAGATGAGTTGACAAATTCGAATTTACTGAGCTATTAAAAGATGCAACTATCAAGATACAAAACGATGTGATGTTGAAATATATTGGACGGATAGAGACTAATATGATTGTATTTTTCCTTTTCCCTATTTAATGATTACCTATGCAATATTTAGCTAAGTTTTATATAACTTTGAGGTTATTTTTAATGTTAATAATATTAGATATATATAGTTTGTTGAAGATTTGTTTATTCTTTTTTCTTTTTTAAAAAAAACTTTAAAGATTTTTTGTTTTTTGAAGTTAGTAAGTTAATTTAGAATAATATTATGTTATTAATATCATGATGAAATTTAATATTTAATGATTACTTACGTAACATATAGTTAAGTTTTATCTATCTTTGAGGTTATTTTTAATGTTAATAATATTAGTTTAAGATTTTTGTATTTTATATTTAGTTATTATTTATATAATAATTACTTTGAATAAGGTAGAGGATTGAAGGGAGGAGGTAGGAGATTTGTTTGTTTGTATTGTTAAAGAGATTTCTCTTTCTTTCCTTTCTTTTCTTTTTTTGTATCTTTACTATTGTATATATATGCGATATATTATTAGTGTATAATCTGGAGTTGAAGTTTTTTAAAAATAGTGTTCTTTTTTTCTTTTTTTTCTTTTTATTAACAATTTAAATTTATTATTATGCCCTGTATTATCTCTGGGAAGTCCGGGGGGGAGGTGGGGAGGGAAGGGGGTGGGTTAGGGGGGGGGAGAAAAAAATTAAAATGCTTGTACTTTATATTTAATATTTTGCTACTATTTATGTAATTCTGTACTAATAAAACTTTTTGAATAAAAAAAAATTATAACATGCTGGAAGAGATTTCATGGCCATTTTTTTTTATCTTTTGATGACCCCGTAATCCCTTGCATCAGGGTGGAGTCGGGGCAACTGAGTGGAGCTGAGTGTTTACTGGCCAGATGCCCTTCCTGTTGCCAATGCAGAGTTCGCAGCTGATATTTACTCATTGTGCCAAGAGAGAGAAATATCTGCTGCTACCTAGGATCGAACTCGCAGCTGATTCTGAGGCAAGAGCACCACACAGAGCACCTGATTCTCTAGGCCACTGCACCACACAGATTCCATGGCCAATGCATATCTTTAAATAAAACTAGTACAGTATCTTAGCTCCTTGGTTAAGTTTTTGGGAAGAAAAAGATGGACACTAGCAAGTTGTTCCTTTTGACTCATTCAGTATTTTGACTATGACAATTATTCTCATTGGTTGGTTTTGATTCATTCAACTAGTCCCAAAATCCTCTGGTGAACTCATGCAGGAAATATCGAGCATTAATTGCAAAAAAAAAATTAATGCAGGCACTACGCAAAATGCAGCAAAGCGCTCTTGAATATTTTATGGTTCACTTTATTTGCAAGATGTTCTCTGTATATAACAGGATGTTTCAACAAGATTTCTTTTACCACTGTTCCAGAGAGTAATTTCTTCAGTATAACTTCATCTATCTTTAATAGTATTGCACAACCACAATACAAAGTACATTACATATTTCAGTTCTGCTACTTGTAAGTGTGAGTGTGTTTTTCTTCTGCAACAATTAAAAACTGTCACACACATAATTGCAACCGGGCAAATGTTTATGCATGTAAAACCACCGATGTAGCACACAGACCATAATACCACATAAATTCAATGGAATTATACACACAAACACACAAACACACACACACAATACAACACAAAACATAGCTATTCCGAGAAAGCCAAGTTAATAATAATATAAATAATCATAGCTTGACTTTCACTGTTGCAGAAAACTAAACCATTAGAGTTCTTTCTAATATATACCTGATGGGGTAACAGTAATCTTAATATGAATATATGTGTGTATGTGTATGTTTAAATATATTTGCATAAGTATGCTTGATGTATATATGTGCATATATAAGAGAGTTGTGTGTATAACTATTTCTTAAATCCTAAAAGGCTTTGTTTAGAAAAACAGTATTGTCTGATCTGGTCCTCCATGTTTTTCAAATTTTTCCGTCCCAAAGCA
The DNA here is from genome assembly GCA_023053685.1 of Diadophis punctatus similis. Lineage (NCBI taxonomy): Eukaryota > Metazoa > Chordata > Lepidosauria > Squamata > Dipsadidae > Diadophis > Diadophis punctatus. The sequence goes on along the minus strand of JALIGW010000003.1, from coordinate 83,386,705 downwards.
CTCAAATATACAACCCTTGTATTCAAAAGGTTCCATTGAATGAGCATTTTCAATTAAATTAAGGTTTTCTTTTCTGTCAATCTTTTCCTGAAGTCTGACCTACATATATAATCTCCCACCCTGTCGCAGAAGAATGTATATCCTACCTTAATTTTATGTACTGCATTGTTTTAATGAATATTTTTATGGCAATTGGAATAGATGAAAGCCCCAAATTGTCTCAGAGGAATTCTGGTAGAATTTTTATTTTCATTTTACAGTGCGAGTCTTAGCAGCAGCTTTGCTTTCAGCCTGGTCTTGAAGTTGGATCAATGAAGAGGGATTACGTTTGTAGATAATGAGATGCAAATTCAGGAATATGCCTAGAAATACAAATATGAAAAAAATAAAATAAAATAAAAAATAAAAACTAGGCTTCTCAGTTTCATTTCAGCTTTGAATGACTAGTAAAACATGGAAAATGTTTCACCTCAGCATTAAAGATGATTACAAAGAATCTACCTTCGAAGCGACCCATCACAGTTGAGCGTGAAAATGATGGATTGTATTAATAGGTAAAATGAAAAAGAAAAGAAAAGAAAAGAAATGCAGGTTTCTCAGTGGTGCTGGAAAAGATTAGCTAAAGAAAACAGGATTTTAAAAAGGAGAATTAATATCTTAGATGGGAAATCTTGAAGGAAATGAGACTCTTGCTGTACCAATAAACAGCCATTAAAACAAGGGTTAGTAACTTGTAGCCCAGAGATTCCTTCCTAATTCTGAAGTCATTTTGGTAAGACTAATCTGCCGCTCCCCTGACAACTGAGGGTTGGTGGGAATAAAATAAAACAATGGAAAAGGATTGCATACCTTTTATTTTTATTACTGTTTATTTGTATTGTTTTTGAGTGATGCTTCAGAACAGTGAATAAGGGTGGCTTATAACACATTAAATATAAACACATTGCAGCCCCCAAACCAGTGGTCTAAGCAATGTAACCTAGTCCTACGGAGCAAAGTATGTTCCCTGCTCCTGCATTAGATCATTTCTAGAGGCCCACTGCTAGCCATGCAGGGTTTCTTCCCCCTGGATAGAGAAGACTGCACAATTGTTCAGATCAGTAGTATGGACCAAAAAATATGTCTGTGTTTCTTTTATTGCAATGCAGATATAGCTGCAATTGCACAGGGAATGGATACATGGGTCTGCATTGTGAAATACCTGTTCCCTTTTGCTGGTCACATCTGTGTCATAATAATGGTACCTGTGAAGATACCACAAAGGGTTACATGTGTCACTGCTGGCCAGGTAAGCTCTGCATTATTTCACAAGCATCCATCTCTGCTGGTTAACTTTTGCTGAATGAGTTGTTGTTGTTGTTGTTGTTGTTGTTGTTTAAAAAAACATATACACACAGGGCAGTGGTGGGTTCCTACCGGTGCGGTCCACTCTATAGCACCGGTAGCGGCCCGCTGGTGACGTCACAGTACCAGTGCGGTCGGTTGCCGGTGCCTGGGTGCCGCCATTTTTTTAAATGCCTAAAGCTTCCCAAAGTGGGCGTTTTCCAAAAGCTTAACCTTTTATACTGTTAATTTTATACAGTTTTATACTGTTATTCTTTAGACGAAAACATTGAGGACTGTTAAAAGATACTGTTCTTTTAACAGTCCTCAATATTTTCGTCTAAGGAATCCATGACTGAAACCAAAAATGCTGTATGAGACTTGCTTGTCTTTTAACTATAGCATTTTCTGCATATAAAGGTTGCTGTGTTACCATGGTGTAACACGTACTTTGTATGCAAAGCTTTTCATGTAAGGTATAAAATAGCAAAAATAGTAGTAACATCTCTCTGAAATAACTAATATATGACCGGCAACCCACGCCCACCCAGTCACATGGCTGGCAAGCCACACCCACAAAATAAGCCATGCCCACAGAGTGGTAGTAAAAAAATTAGGAACCCGCCCCTGACACAGGGACACATCTATATAATGATCAGCTCTTTTATACACAAGGGGGGGGGGGTAATTCTTCTCTTTTTCTTGTTTTTATTATTTTTATAGTTTTGTCTTATTGGGTGCAATTCAAAGTTCTAGTGCTATAAGAAAGTGTCCTTTGTATGTGACATATTTCCATCCAATTATGGCATACTCACATTGTATCACAAGCAAATGCATATACAACTAATCTCTTTTCTTCTTTTCTTAACTCTTCCTTGAAAGCCCTTCACATATGCTCTAATACTTTCACATTGTTGCTTCTAAAGTTACCACTAGAACCCCCAATCAGAAATAAGGGCAATAATTTACAATTCATTCTGTTGTTTTCAATGCCACAGGGCACATAGGTTCTCACTGTGAAATAGACATCAATGAATGTAGCAGTAATCCATGTCTCTGTGGGAGTGAGTGCGTGGAATTGTCATGGTCAAATTGGTATGGAAAAATTCCACAACTACCCTCAGTGTTCAGCTACCATAAATCATCAGGTTATGTATGCAACTGTCCTTCTTGATTCACAGATGAGGGTCCAGTTCTGTCAATTCGGTGCACTACACTTGTGTTATAATCAAAAGGTTCCCCCTGGTGGACAACTACTATAATGACTGAGAATTTGTTTCATTACTTCAAATGATACTTCCATAGAGGAGACTATAATACATAGTGATGTGCAAGAAACAAATATTTCTAAATATTTCTATGCATACGATTGATAAGAAAATTCCCCTTATGAGTGTCTATCACACATAGTGATGTATACTCAATTCTCTGTGAGTACGATATTGGTAAAGGGCATTTATTTATTTATTTATTTATTTATTTATTTATTTATTTATTTATTTATTTATTTATTTATTTATTTATTTATTTATTTATTTGTGAGATTTATATGCCGCCTCACAGTGCAAGCACTCTCTAAGCGGTTTACACCAGTAAGCAATGTATATTTATATTGCCCCCAACAATCTGGGTCCTCATTTTACCTACCTCGGAAGGATGGAAGGCTGAGTCAACCTTGAGCCGCTGAGATTTGAACCGCTGACCTGCGGATCATAGTCAGCTAAAGTGGCCTGCAGTACTGCCTCTAACCACTGCGCCACCTTGGCTCATATTATTGTATATAGCAGTGATGGCAAACCTATGGCACACGTGCCACAGGTGGCACGCGGAGCCATATCTGAAGGCACGCGAGGCATTGCCCTATGTCAGCTCTAGCGCACATGCATGTGCTGCCTAGCTGATTTTCGGCCTTCTTTTCGGCCATTTTCGCTCTCCCCAGGCTTCAGGAAAGCCTCCTGAAGCCTGGGGATAGCAAAAAACCACCCAACGGCCCAACGGGAAGTTCACTTGTGTGCATCACCCCCAGCCTCCTTTTCACTGTCAGAGGTCTTCAGGAACTTCTTCGGCTTTGGACAGTTGTAGCCAGGCCTCCCACACCTCGGCCCATTTCTTCTGCAGCCGGCAAGGCTTTCCTGAAGGCCTCTGCAGCCGATAACAGAGCTCCAGATTGATCCGGAGCTCTGTTATAGGCTAGAGAGGCCTTCAGGAAAGCCTTGCCGGCTGCAGAAGAAATGGGCCAAGGTGTGCGAGGCCTGGTTGCAACTATCTGAAAGTAAGTAGTAGGGCAGATCCACTTCTGCTTCGTTTCTGAACTTCCGGTTGGCCCGTTGGGCCATTTTTTGCCGTCCCCAGGCTTCAGGAGGCCTGGGGAGAGCGAAAAACAGCCCAACGGGCCTACCACAAATCCGGAGGCTTCAGTAATGCCTGTGCACATGCGCAGGGGGGGCAGCGCGGGGGTTGTGTGCATGCGCGGGGAGCATTGCGTTATGGGTGTGGGCACACGCGTGCACGCTATCGTGCACGCGCGCACCCTTTTGGCACCCGAGCCAAAAAAGGTTCGCCATCACTGGTATATAGCAATGGCATATTAGCTACATCCTACAGCGGAATATTTTCCAAACACTTGGAAATAGAAAAATTCCCACAAACATTTTCTGCTGACTTAGATCAAGATGTAATTTCATATGTTTATTTATTTGACATGTGGTTCATTTGCTTAGTATTGGACATTGAATTAATTAACTGATAGGTTACTATGCACTCAAAACTTCAAACTGAAGGTTTTTAAAAGGATGTAAACTGAATTAAGTCTATATGCCATATAAATAACTCAGGAGTTCTTTCTACAAAAAGTGTTTTGGAATTGAAATGAAAATGCAATTAGGAAAAATATCCAGGTATAGCTTAAATATCACACCGAAATACACTCAAAATTTCATCTTAGAGAATAATTCAATCTTCACCAAAGACCAGCCAAGAAAAGGGCTGTTAAATGGGGCAACAGAGGACTTTGTTGGGTGACAACCATTACTAGTGAACAGCACATCTCTTTCCAAAACCTATCAGTTAATTAATTCAATTTGTAGGCCCACAAATATTTTCGTTGAAAGTCACTTTTATCATAACATTTGTAAATTTTTAAGACAAGAATCTTCAGGAATATGCCATTCTATTAAATTGCTTACATTTTAAAGAACAATCGTATATAAAAAGAGAAACATGCCAATGGCTCATTCTTTAACAATATTCACTGCATTTATAATGATCACATTGTTTGTTCAGTTCTTTTTTTTTATTGAAATCATTTGAGGAATGCTATGTATTTCTTTAGGATTCTTATGGATTTGAATAATGTAATAATGTGTGCACACACACAATAATGTGGGCACACATCTATACAATGGAACAATGGACAGCAGAGCATGTTTTTATTTATTTATTTATTTATTTTGTGAGATTTATATACCGCCTCACAGTGCAAGCACTCTCTAAGCGGTTTACACCAGTAAGCAATGTATATTTATATTGCCCCCAACAATCTGGGTCCTACATCAACCGTATAAAGAAGATGCTGTACTCATGATTCCTCCTGTTACTAAACACTTCCTTATCTTCAGCCATGTCCTGCTGTCCTTCATTTTGAATGTAGGAAAAGGCTTAGACATCTTTGCTTTGAAAGGGCAAAGTTACCAATTTGATTTCCAAGTTGTGAAGATTCCTCTGACAAACATGGAGAAATCCCGTTTGGTTACTGCCTTTATAGATGTTACTAAATTACTTCAAGCCATAGGATGTTTGAGCTAAGTCAGCTTCCTATTTTTTGCTATGAATTATCCATAGCATGGCATAGTATATTAGTACTAGTAGTATTCCTCTTTACATAAGAATACTACTATTAGTATTCCTCCTTACATAAGGATTTATACTGACATTTCAATTTTCATGGAAATCTTTCCACGTTAATGAAGGAGAACCTCTATACTTATCAGCAGGGAATCTCAGGAATTTAAAATCAATTAGTGCAGGAAGTTTGCAAGGTCTGATGACTTCCCTTGTTGACTTCATGAACCAAAACATTCTGGGAAGCAGCCCAATTCAAAGGCACTCCTTTGAATTAATACTTCTGAAATATATTAATACTAGTGGACAAATGTCTTTCAGCTTATCTGCTTCTGAATGAGAAGCTCCTGAGACATTTTCAGGCATTCTATCTTCCCAGAGAGGATTGGATCTTGAGGAATCCCTTGGCAATGTTCTCTCTGGCAAGAAGACTTGTTTTCTCTCTTGGCAAGCAGACTCGAGGGGTCTCTTGGCAATGTTTTTTCTGATATCAGTGGATCTTCAGCCATGCTATATTTTAAAGGGTTTTTTTTCAATCTACCCAAAATGGAGTCTCCAATACATTGCACAAAGATAAGCTAATAGCCCCCTCAAACCTCTCAGTCTAGAGGCGAAGAGACAGATGTCAACACCAGGGATCTGTAGACTATGATAATTGGCTGAAGATGTTGATACTAACATCAGACCTATTGCCAGAACAGAGTTGGAAATCTACTACCTGAGAACTTCTGAGGGACACTAGTGATGGACAAACCAAACACTATAGTGATGGTAGTAGTCATTCTTTCTATTTCATAGAGAGGCATATAGGCTGCCTTCAGTATCAGACCACAATGATCTGAAGACTAAGTGCATCTATCAATAACCAGCTTTTTTCTTCTGGCAATGACCACACATTAATAAGCTCTTTTCTCTAACAATTCTTGCAGGATCAGTGATGCATACACTCATATTGGGTTAGGGTTTTTTTGTTATTATTTTGATCATTTTTCAACAGATTGGTCAATCTGCGTGATAATTTTGAAATCAGTTGCCTTCTTTGACAGGTGAATTTTAGGATTTATTTAGAACGAATTCACCAATAGTTATGACCAGTGAGCTTATGCAAAGGTTCAAAAGTGCTTCAGTTTGATAAAGCTTCAGTCAAATCACCCAACTGAAGCAGATTCACAGATCAAAGCAATGATTTGCTTTGAAGCAGTGAATTGAATCAGGCGCTTTTCAAATGCTTTGTAGCTTTTCAAAGAGCTTTGCAGATTTAGTGGCTTTTCTACTGCTTGTGGCCAGCTACAAGCTTTAACTCTTTACTTGAGTTAATGGAATGTTCCACTGTAAAATACCCCACCACGAAAACTAAAACCACGATTCGGCTCTCAGCATTTTAAGCATAGCTGCCCTTACTTTGCAATTTTCTACAGTCTGGACAGGTTTAAGACTCTTGACAGTGAATGAATTGGTGCCAGGTTAATACTTACAAGCAGTGCCTGAACCTTTCTTGTTCTAAATATAAGGGTGGGATATTAAGTTTAAAAATAAATTTTCACAGTGCTGGTACTTTCTTCGTACTGATTCTTGTCAGTTTCTGTGGCATTGTATTTCACTGTGCCAACTACATTTGGTGTCTTTGCTAGCTAATTAACCTAGAATATTGCCACCAATCCACAACGCTGACACTACCAAGTCTTGCCTCTTTCTAAGAGACTAACTTGTCAACCGGCAATGCCAAATCTTCGGGCATCCTACAAATCCAAACAAACCAGAAACTACAAAGTTGTACCTCTCATAAGGGCAAGTCATTTGTCATTTTTCAAAGGCCTGCCCTGAAACCATCTACTTTTGCCAATTTGCCCTGCACCATTGTTTGAAGCCAGTGAATATCATAATGGGACATATTTGACATCCGGCTATGATAAACTTTATTAGCCTCCCAGAAAAAATAAGTGACATGTAACAATACATTTCAGAAGAAGTTGGTGGTCATTCTTTAGGGACATGATTAGCCTGGCATCTAGTAAAGCAAATGGAAAGATTTTTTTTAATGAATTCCGACAATATATTCAGAAAAACATCCTTTCTAGGAATTTTGCTGGAGAATCTGACTGATGTGTTGTAGAGTAGAATACATTCCTACCACTCTAGAATTGGTCTACAATATTATTTCAAAACTTATTCCAATGAGCCTTTGGATGTATCTATCTGAAACATGGCAGGCCTAATTTCTTTAAAGAGTACAGTATTTTCATCCAATTTTGTCAAAAATATAAAGCAATTAAAGGCATCTTTCCGTCTCAGATCTCTAACCCTATTAGAGTCACCGGAAATCAAGTGGCATATAAAATCACTTGCTTGAGATGGGCGGCAACAGAAATTGAATAAATTAGAATTCAAACAAACAAGTACCCGCCGCAAAACATCCCAGATTTAACCATTGATAAGAAAGACAGAAAAGTCTGCACAGTAGAGGTGGCAGTACCTGGAGAGAGCACAATAGAGAAGAAATAACTGAAGAAATTCACAAAATAGAAAGATATTGCAGATAGAAGTAGAATTGCTGTGGCAAAAGAAAGCAAAAATAATACCACTACTAATAGGTACCTTGGGTGCAATCTCAAAACATCTGAAGCACTACTTGAACAAAACCACCATTAGTCAATTGCATTGACAAAATCACCATTAGTCAATTGCAAAAAGCAGCTTTACTCTGAACAGCTTACATCCTGCGACTGTTCTTTTAACATTGTCAAACAAGAATATCTAAAGTCCTCGGGAAGGGCCCAGATAGATGGATAAAAATGCCAAATCCAGTCTGAACATTTGGGTGACTGTGCAATCAACAATAACAATATCATCAAATCAGATTCCCCTTGAATCTCAGATTGCAGCCGTGCATTGAATCATTACCTCTCTTAATCTCAGATTTCCAATTTATGTTGAATTTGCACAAGTCTAATGGTCAAGAAGTTGTCATTGAGTTGCTACCTGACTCAAAACATCAGGCGTAAACTTTGATTTTCCCAGATTTCTTATACTTTAGTTGCAGATTTTTCTTCAATGTGCAATTTGGATAACTGATAGTGTATTTTATACTATTATCTATTATGGAACTCTTCAATTTTGATGCATGCTGATTTGTTCCAACCTTTGTAACCTTCTAATGCCTAGGGAGACATCACATATGAAGGGTCTAAAATAAGTTCATGACATTTGAATTGGGAGCTTTTTTCAGTTGCAACTTAATCACAATTTTACCATAATTAAGATATAGTTCAAATGTGCTGAAGCAGTTCATAAACTGATTTTGTAGCAGGTTCTATGAACATATCAAAATTAGTAATATTATGCCAGTTTGTGAGTGTTAGCTAACAAGAATATCATCAATTGGTGCTACATTATTTTGTAATTCAGCCTCAAAATATGATGGAAGGCAAAGGCTTTTGACAGAGACTTCTCACAGAAAAATGCTATTATGGCTACATTTAAAGAAAAAAATCTCCTAGCTATAATAAATAGATGTTTCAGAATTTGTATATTATTCCCAATCCAAAATAGCACTTGAGGTGTATCTTCCATAAGGAAAGCTCTGCCTGCACTGTATCTTCCCCCACCTTTATTTGTCTTGGCATCTTCAGGGAGCCTCAGAGTCTTTTGTCCTTTCCAACCATGTGGAACCAACATAAACAAATGTAATGTAATGGCACTTGAACCATATGTGCAATAATTTCTTGGCTAGGGAATGTCGTGATATTTCCTAGAGGTGACAAACTCACCAGCAGACAAGCTTCAAGGAGAAAGGCTACAGAATTACCATTGCCCATCAAAACACTGATAAGAATTTCTTACCCAGCCTTCTTCACCCTGCCACTTGCAGTTGTGTTAGGATTGAGATCCAGAATCTGGGAGTTTTGTGACTTGTAATCGCAGCACATCTGGGGAGTACTATAAGCCAGGGGTGCCCAACCTTTTGGACCTCAGGGACCACTAAATGCATAATTTTAAATTCTGCGGACCACTAATATGATCTGTCTAATGACTGGCTGGGTCGGCGTGGCTAGGTGGTCATGTGACTGGGTGGGCATGGCCAACTTGATGTCACTCACGTCGAAGGGCACCTCACCGGCCTCCACTTGCCTCCCCTCCCAGCCACTCCTTGCCTGTCTGCCAGGGCTCCTTAGGGGCCCAATTGGAAGCAGTTGTTGGAGCTAAGCAGCAACCACGAGAAACAGTTGGCAAAATAGTTCAAATTGGATCTGACTGAGGAGGCGGCTCAGCAGAAGCTCCTCACTGAGGACTACGAACATAGACTTTGCAAGCAGAGGGAAAACTGGTAGGAGTGCAAGGCCAGGTACTGGCACCTGGAGGCTCACTGGACTGAGATGGTCAGCCAGTTCCAGGCCATGATACAGTCCCACTGGAACAAGGCCCTCCGGCTCTTTGCCACCAGCGGCACTTCCTTCCAGCCTTCGCCAAAAGCCCCATACCAGGAGGCTGAAGCAGACTCCAAGTCAGAATTTCTGCCCCCTCTGGCCCCCACAAAAAGTCCCCGAAGGGGGAGACTCTTTGCAGCAACACAATTGTTCATTGCACGTATCCGGCCCAGGGGCTGTAGTTTGAGGACCCCTAATTTAGTGCAATATAAAAAATGCAAATAATTTTTTCTGTGGGCCACCAAAATTTTCTTGCGGACCACCAGTGGTCCATGGACCACTGGTTGGTGACCACTGCTATAAGCAGCCTCCTTCTAGCAGAACAGATTTAACATTCAGATCTTTGTCTAATCAAATATTCCTGCAAGGAGAAATACCATGAAGACTCTAATGTTGTCATTCTTGTCTAGCTCAGTGGAGAAGGAGCTGGCCAGACCTGGGACTATTATAATACTAGCCAAAGAATTGGACTGTATTCTTTATAATGAGCTCAAGATTAGTGGTCAGGATCCTCACATATTTTTTTTCATCTAAGACAAATCTGCTCTTGCTTCAGTATACATAAGAATCATGTATTGAGAAAAATCACAGATAGCAAAAATATTTCCTTTAATTCTGGAAATGTATTAAGGTTTATATTTCTGAAACAACAAAAAAATGGAGAGTAATTAAGAAAAGATTGACTAGAGAGCAGGGACAGAGCTCTCCATGGTGCTGCAACTTCAGTTTGCCCTGTATTGTCAATATTACTGCCTGTATTCAGTAGAATGATTGTACAGTATGTATGCATGATGCACTGATCAAGCACTAACCCCATCTATTCAGCTTGCAGTAGCATTCATTCACCATTTATGCACAGAAGTAGTAAAATAGCTAAACCAAAGGAAAGCCTGGCAGCTATGTCTTTATATAGACAACTGTTGTGTGGACAATTATTTCTTCTTGACTTTTTCTGACTAGCAAATAAATTGTGAGTATGTGAGCATGTTGGACTAAGATGAGAAGATCTAAGTTCAAGTTTACCCTTGGAGAAACTCACTGGGTGGCTTTGGGCCAGTCACTTCTCTGTCCAACCTATTTAACCATATTTTTGTTGCAAGGGAGTGGTTTGGGAGGAGAATTCATTGTTAACTGCCTTGAGCTCCTGGGTATAAATATAGCAAGCAAGCAAACAATTCATATGCATAATTGTTGGGCTGTTCTGAAGACACCTCATCCTTATTTTGCATTTCCTATATGCAAGATGTGTTAGGTTTCAGTGCTTTTGTGCAATGGATGTCCATTTTTTACTTTCAGCCATTGATTAAGACAAATCAAGATCCATGATGTAATTATTATTTTTGCTGAACAAGATGACTGAATATATAATGGCATATCTTCCTTAAAAGAGAAATAAGACAGTTGATTCCATTTTAGCTATGATTTCATTATTAGACTTTAATAGAGACAAGGCAGATTGGGAATCACTGAAGAGTATTCATTACCAGATTTTGCATAATAAAATGAAGCAAACTCTTAAAGCTTTCTTGTATTTTTCTTTGGATTTATTGTCCTTAGAGGACTTACAGCTCTGGCTATTTTCTTTGATCTTCCCTTCCTCACAAAGTATTAATTCAGGTCATTGACATGACATTAACATGGCAATAGTATCTATGAACATTCTACTATAGGAACTATCATTCATTTCAAGTAACAAATATTGCACCAATATTGGTCTATTGGGTTTTCCACTAGCATCAACTTCTACAATTATTTGTTTGTGTTCAATAATTCTGAGAGGTAGATTAGAATGAGATATAACAAAACCCACCTATTGATCTTGATGTCTGATTGAAAACTGGGGGTTTGGTGCAGATTGATAGAATTCACTGAATGAACTTTGGGCAAACCATGATTTAACCTCAAAGATTTATTGTGGGAGGGGGGGGAATAAGGTAATCTGTAAAGTAATCTGTAAAATTAAATAATCTGTAAAATGTGCTATGTGTCAGGGTTCCAAATAGCATCCAAAACTAAATCAGAGTCCGAGGCAAAGTATTCCTCAAAGTTCCAATTTATTAGCAGAGCCATGTTGACACATCTAGGAGAAACCCAAATCTGAAGTCCCAGGAGTTTCTCTACCCACTTGAAAGTTCAAGCCCTTGTCCCCACACCCCCAAGTCCATCACGTTGACCAATCTTCATCTGCCAACTTGGCAGAAACTCCCATCTGCTTCCATGCAGGTGCAGGAGTGCAAAGACAAAGGATGACCTTGACAATCTAGAAGGAAATTGTTATGGCTACATGCAGACATCCCTCATGCAATTACCCCTCCCAAATTCCCACAGCAAAGAATACATTTTAAAATAGCATAAGGTGTGGCAGGCCAAAGACCCCAACTAAAATGGCTTCGGCCTGACACTATGAATTCCAGGAAGCAGTTTTACTGCAGGTTACAATTTATGCAGAACAGGCTTCTGAGACCTTTATAGAATTGATGATCTACCTAGTTCAAGAATTCCCAAGCTTCTTAGAAGCGAGATTTCTTTATGCTTACCCACCTCTACCCCAGAGTTCCAAAAGATTAATGAATCCTAATGATTTGAGCTACTACTTGAAAGGCAGTGGCCAATTAGTTAAAAAGCTTCATTATTTTTCATTAAGTAAATGGTAGACAAATGAATGGCAGGCATGTTCCTGATAGGCTTCTCTGAGAAAAACCCAGCAGATTATTCCATAAAATGAAAAGACACTGTTCCATGCTTTAGCAGACCTTATTTCACACATAGCTGAAACTACAGCTCTTTATTGCTTAAATGGGAAGATCAATATATATTTTTTATTTGGAAGAAATTGTTCTCTAGACTGTATATAAGCCCATATTATGGGAACAGTGTTCAGAATTATAGGATTAAGACTGCACCCCTATATACACTTACTGTACCTATCAACAACATTAATTGAACTAAGTGAGTCTTACTTTTGATTGCATTATAATATGTTAGCCTCTAAAGAACATCATGGAAATTCTTGGCACTTCCCAAGTATTTTTTTTAATGAAAAAAAAGAAAGAAACAATTAGAATTTTAAAGCACTTTTCCCTCTTTTCAAAACTCTTTGATCTTGAAAGAGCATTTGGAGAAATTCAAAATAGATCTTAAGATTTGTCTTTCTGCCATTGTGTTAAAGCCTTTGTTGAATCCATCACATCTTTATTATGAAAAACTGTTAACTTTGACTTAAACTGCATATACAAGAGCCTGACTATTTTTAGTCTTTTTTTCTTTTCTTTTTGCTGTTGATTTTCACATGGGATCTGTTTTGACTTTGAGTAAATTCTGACAAAGTGTGTTCTTTGAATCACTTAAACCTCATTCAAAAAATGGGAATTATTGAGTAACTTGCATGCATCTATACCAATAATTCATTTTGCTAAATCCTAGTTTTCATTCCTTAGCTCTTGTGTACTAGGAGATAGACAGTATTATACATTTATATAATTCCACAAAAACACAAAAGTAATCTTTTTCTAACTTTAGGACACAAATGTCTGAAAATTTGAAGTGTTTTGTTCCTTTTTTAAAGAATATGTTTCTAGTACTTACGGATCTAAAGAAGTGTTTCAAAATTTGATTTATGCCTGCTAAAATCTATGTTCCCATTGTTGAGTGCAATTTCTAAGGGTGGGCTGAAGCTGCAGAATCCTTTGGCCATTCTCATTGCTAAAATAGAGTCTACAAATGAAACCCTTTATATAAGAAAGAAAGGGAGAAGGGACAGAGATGGCAGCATTTATATACAGTATTAATCACTACAGAAATGTGATTGGATTGAATTGGATTGAATTGAATACTTTATTTGGCCAAGTGTGATTGGACATACAAGGAATTTGTCTCTGGTACAAAAATTATCAGTGTACATGCAACAGAATAATAATCATAACAATAATAGCAATAAAAGCAAGGAGTAAAGAAAATAATACTACAGCAATCCTATAGGGATAAATACACATAGACATTATATGATAGAATTTGTTTGAGCCCAATTGCTTCCCAATGGACATGAACAAGGAGACACAGGTTGGTAGTCACTAAGTTTACAATGAAAGCAAAAATCAAAGAATAATTTTGTGTGCATATGTGTGTGTGGAAATAGCGGATGTTTGAACAGTTGTGTGATTGAGGTGAGAATAAAAGAACTTTGAAAGCCTGTCAGAGATTCTTTATGGCCATCTTATAACACACAAAATCTAGGCATGTTACTTAGAGTTTATTTCCCACAAATTCCTCATCCTCAGGACCAAGAAATCTTTTTTCTGAACACACACACACCCATGCCTTAACAATTTACTCTTTTCTTCTTCATTCCTAAGGCCTGGATTAGATGTTCCCACACAGTTGCATATTTTGGTCAGACAAGCAGTAGTACAAGACTGCATAATGTTGAGCTTGACTAACCAGGCCTGACCTTGCTTCTGAGGTTGGATAAAATGAACCACCCACTCATGTTGATCATAAGATAACAGCCAAAAATTAGTTTTCTGCACCTCTTGCCATCTAGTGATCATTTAGCCCAGGTATTTTAAGCCTAAATTCTTGGGGCCCAACACACCATAGATTGTTGCCCATGACTGCATTATTCTCTCCAAGATATACGCCATATAATACCTTCATTACTTATTTATTACTAAATTTCTATGCAGTCAGAAAAAGGAGATTTATATATTACAGTCAACCAAATTAACACAAACAGGTGTGTAAGTGTTCAGGTTTGCATGAATTTTTCTTCAGACACAGTGTCATAGAAAACAATAACAAAAAGGAAATGAAACAGGAGAAATTCTAAAACTTAAGCTACTGTATTTTTTGGAGTATAAGACGCACCGGAGTGTAAGACGCACCTTAGTTTTGGGGGAGGAAAACAAGGAAAAAAGGCCTCTGCCTCCAAGCAATTTGCCAAACAGCAAACAGCAAACAGCAAACAGCACAGATGATATAAACTGTTTGCTGTGTATTTCTGTGCATGTGTGCCTGACCCATAGAAATAGCAAAGAATTGGAGAAATGTACATTATGCCAGAAAGTTTTCTTAAATGTAGTCACACTAACTCCTCCCAATTATTTAAATAGATCTACTCCAAGGTAAGTCAGGATTTAACTCTAATACTAAACAGGACACTGTTACATTTCAGACTATACTTGTACAGAGCTGTTAAAATTAATTAAAATTTCTGGAAGTATATATTATTCTCTATTATTTAAAAGAAGATGCAATAGCACTGGGCCCCTTCAGAGCAAGCATTTATTTTAAAAAGCTTCTTTATTTTGTTAAGTTGTCTAGATATAGGGGTCTCCAACCTTGGCAACTTTAAGACTTGTGGAATTCTGCGAGTTGAAGTCCACAAGTCTTAAAATTGCCAAGGTTGGAGACCCCTGGTCTAGAACAATAATAAAGCAGTCTTTAAAAAACAAGTCTAATAATTTGAACATTCTACAGACATTTATAGTTATTCACTTATCCCCTTGCATCCAGTTCAGCAGAAAATAAAAATCTGTGTGTCTCTCCCAGCTATTTGCCTCTTTGCAGCTAGTTTCAGTTTCATTTTAGCATGTGGCAAATCAGCTGTAGGTCAGGAAGCTGCTAATGACTTGCTTAGCTTTACAGGCTCTTCCCTCTTTGCTGCAAGCAGGTAAATTGCTGGAAGACAGAGGCCAAATGGTGGGGTTGTCTGAGTGGCTGGGGCTACATTCGGTGTATAAGACGCACCCAAGTTTTCACCCTCTTTTTGGGGGTAAAAAGGTGCATCTTATACTCCAAAAAATACAGTAGTTATTGAAAATTGTGAAGTTTGACATTCATGTCTGTCCCCAAATGTGAGCATTACATTACAGTCTCTGTTATGGACCAAAGAGAATAGTGGTTCCTTAGACCCGGAAATACAAAAGATTAGGAGTCTTCACCATCACCTACCAAGTGCCTTGACTAGGCAAAGATCAATACAAAAATATCACACTATTTCCATAAATAAAAGCAAATTATACAGTGCTAGCTAGTGGTTAGAAGGAACTGAACACCCCAAACTTAAGTCTGACACACCTTCCTGTGCAAACAGCTGATTAACAGAATTCATTTAAACTCATTCATGTTGGCAGAGGAATTCTGAGAATTGAAGTCCACATGTCTTCAAGTCGCTGAAGTTAAAAAACACTGATTTAAACCATCAAACCTACCTTATCTGGAATGAGATTGAAGAGACAGAAGAAAATTGCCTAGAGAGTCCCCCTAAAATTAGGGGCAGTTAGCTTATCTGCTCTTTTAAAAATCATTTGCAGCTGTTACTGTGGCTTTGAGGCATTTATACTGAGTTGATAAAGAGTTAAGTTTATAATCTGCAAAGTGTTCAATTTCATCATGCTGCAGTAATGTGAAGAGAAAAGTTCTGGCAAACCATTTAATTACAATATATTGGAGATTCCTATGTCAGAGAAATGTGAAAGCCTAATTAACAGAAAGATCCATATATAATAGGTATAAATACATATACGGAATCAATTTAAGCTTATGAGTAAATCTAGACCATATGTACTATCTTCTCACTTTTACAATACAAATACTTTTTCAAAAACAGACAACAAACCTAGATCTATTCCTTAAAACCAGGAAACTATGTAAAACAGGGGTGGGTTCCTACCGGTGCGGTCTTGCCTGTTCGTCGGCGCAGAGCCGAAGAAGCTGTTGGCGTTCGCGGCACGGGGCTTCCCCCGCCCGCTTTCCCCGGCCGCTGGGACGCCGCCGTTTGCGTTCTTTTGCCCTCTGCGCATGCGCAAAGCGTTCTGCTTGCGCAGAGGGCAAAAGAACGCAAATGGCGGCGTCCCAACGGCCGGGGAAAGCGGGCGGGGGAAGCCCCATGCCGCAAACGCCAACAGCTTCTTCGGCTCTGCGGCGACGAACAGGCAAGATCGCACCGGTAGGAACCCACCCCTGATGTAAAACTATCCTTTCTACTGTACCTCAAGCCTAAGCTATGTTTACAAATTCCATATTTTAAAAAAAAACTCTGTTTCACACTGAGCTCATTAAATTTAATATTTCTTCCTAAAATTATATTAACATATATATCTGAAAACAAAAGAAATATTATAGTACAATAGGGCAAGTCTAAGTTATGCGTTTTTTTAATAAATTTCTTACATTACCACCATTAAAAAAAAAAAAAGAATGACCCTCCTTTTTAAATATTCTTTGAGGGACCCGGTATATCTGAAATATTATTTTCTGATGAATGGATTTCATTTTTAGTCTTTGGAAGTATATTTCATTGTTTTTTTAAAAAAAATCTGGAGGGTACTCCAATTCTTCCTTCCACTGGTCAAATATAAAACTGATGTTTGCATTTCACCTTTTAATATCTTATAAAAGTGAATTGTTTGTTACTATTCAAGCACAGCATTTCTTAAAGAAGCCAGAATTGCAGGTACCTCAGAAATTGCTGAACCGTCAGCCATACTGTTGATACCTATTTTGGTTGTATTAAATTGTCAAGCATATATTTGGGATAAACTGCAAACACTCAAAAGTCTTTAAAGAGCCATTAAATCAATTGACTTCAAGTACAGTATTAATTCTTTGTTTAGCCAAAGCATTCCAACAGAACACCTTCCTCCCTATTTTCAAGTCTAGATTATATTTATCAGCTTCTTGGGTGATTTGGGTTCAACATATAACCATTTATTACCAAATATACCTATTAGCTTTCAAAGCAGGTTTAATATATCTAGATTAAAACTTCAGACTCTAAAACACATTTACTCTTCAACTGGGCCCAAAGAGAAAAGTAATAATAAGTGTCATTCCCCATCCCTCTGAAAGATGCTACAGTAAAAGCCCAATTCCTCAACTGAACATCAGATAGTTTAAAACTTTCCATCCTCATAAGAAATATTCTAGGGGCACAAAAAATTGATTATCTGAATGCTCTTCAAGTCCAGACATGAAATGGAGATGGTATTGATTGCACTAATAACTTACTTCTGTCACAATCTGGATGGGGGAAGTGCCTACCCATCCTGATTCTTTTACACCTCGGCACCTTTTGGTACAATTGAGTTGGATTGCCTGCAGGGGTTAAGAATTGGAACCACTACGTTTCATTTCAATCCTTCAGTAGAAGCTCCAGTGGGTGGTGGAGGAATGAAAGATCAGCCTGGTATCTATTATTTCCTATTGAGGTTCAGTATCATCAATATGCTTAGGATACATTGCTGCTCCAGGCCAAATGGTGAAGCCATTAAAGTCCTGCCTCAATGCTTGGGAGATGTGAGTATATGGAAGGGAGAGAACACATTTAATCTAAATCCTAGAAAGATGGAGTTACTCTTTATCCAACAGGATTTTCTGCCTGGACGGTGGGTGGTATCTCTCGACTACTCCTGAAGGAGCAAATCCATAACTTGGACTCTCAACTTCTGCTACAGCAGCAAGTGTAGGCAATGGACTGGGAGTTGTTTCCCAGCTTTGGCTGAGGCACCAGTAGAGACCCTATCTGGGTAAGAACATTTGCTACAGTGACTCGTGCCCTCATTATTACCTAATTAGACTACCACAATGCCTTCTATATTAGGCTACCTTTGAAGATAATTTGGAGGCTGTAGCTAATAAAGAGTGCCATGGCTTGTCCTCTGAGTGGCATTTTCAGACCCTACCGTACCACTAGGCTCTAATTTAAACTGCTGTTATTAACCTATAAAATCCTACATACCTTGGTGCCTAGTTATCTGCAGAACTGCATTCTCACAATGGAATTGATCCAATCACTTCTATCTACCCAGGAGAAACTGCTAGTAGTGTCTCATTATAGAATGCTGGTTTCTTGTTCCATCTTGTTCCATTTAATGTAGCATTATAGGATTTTCTCTCTAAATATAACTGGCCCTATGTTTTAAAAGTCCCACTGGTTTATCAGTTTTCTCCTTTCTTTTCTGTCTCCTCTTTGACCACGAATTCAAATTCCCCACTTGCTTTGATCAACAGCCAGCAAGTGTATTCTCAAAAGAAGCAACTTTTCACAGGTCTAGGGATTTATTTTGGAAAATCACATGCAGAAGACTCAGTGGGACTTCTTTCTCTAATTTTTCTTTAAAAATTCATAGGTGCCAATTAGAGAAGCAACTAGGGTCCTTTAGTAAACTATGAGCACACGGAATTCCAAGCTTAACTAAGTTTTATTGTATTAAAAGATTCTTCATCTGCCTTTATGTTTTTATAATTTATCCTCTCATTCACCTAACTGTTGAAACCTGGAATTGGTTTGTCTAAAAGCATTGAGGTTTTTCCATCCAGATAACAGAGGTTATATTGGAATCTCTGCTATTATATCATTTCTTTTATAATCCACTGGTTGCTGGGCTGAATTGCCTTGGATAAAGCTACTGTACAAGCTGTGATATATGTGTATATTTCTCCAGATCATACCTTCCTTCCTCTGGATCTGCTTCTTGCTCCCTCCTCCTCATCCTCTTGGTATGCCAGTTATCTGGTGAGATGTAAACATGCTGCTTTCATTTTCCAATAATAGCACCCTAGGCTCTCTTTCCTTTGGTGCTGCCTCCTATATCTTTTGCTAAGAGGAAAGTTCCTTATTTTTATTATATTAGCAAGAAAAATACAACTCCTGTAGTAAGGCTTAAATGTACCTGTGCTCCTTTTCAGAAGCCCTGCTTTCCATCATAGCCAAAATAGTGAATGGACGAGGAGTAACTCACTGCTATGCATCATGGATGCAGCTTCACCAGTGCAGAGTGTCTATGAAAAGCCAGCTTTGTGCTTTTGGGAAGCACAAAGGATCCTTTGCGCGCATCAATCTGGAGCTCTTTTATCGGCTGCAGAGGCCTTTCCTGAAGGTCTCTGACAGCGAAATGAGGCTGGGGGGCCGCCATACGCATCAATCCGGAGCCCGTTTCTCAGCTGCAGATGCCTTTCCTGAAGGCCTCTGATGGCAAAACGGAGGCTGGGGGTGATACGCATGAGCGGTGGCAAGTGGCCGCAGAAGAAGTGGGCCGGCAAGGTGAGGCAGGTGTCAGGGTGTACAAGGCCTGACTGCAACTGTCTGAAGGTAAGTAAGTAGGGCAGCTCCACCCCCCATTCCCACCCTAGCTTGATTTTTACCCGTGTGCCTCGCCCCACCCCGTGCACCCTGGAGTGGGCAGGTTCGTAACTAGGGCTTATATTGGGTGCACGTGTAAAAATCACGTGGGGCTTATTTTCAGGATAGATCTTATTTTCGGGGAAATATAGTATTTAGCTTCTTGACTATTTCCATGCAGCTGAAATATAAAATAAATAATTCAAAAGAACTTTTTAGGACAGCACCATGCAAATTATAGTTCTCCCCCCCCCCCTTTTGGTATCATTTATACAGATCACAGTATTCGGATTTTGGGAGGAATTATCTGGATTTCAATTTTATAAAACTGAAAATAATTTTAAAAATCTCTTTTATCTGGACCACTTCCAGCCCTTTCCTTCATTGTAGCTAGTTTAAGGAATATGGCAAGAGAATAGATGATAACTGAGTTCAGAAGGCATGACAGTGAAGCTGAGAGGTGTTAAGAAAAGCAAGGAAACTGGTCATTATGTCTAGTTTTGTTCATGCACAAGTTCTCAATTAGCAATACATAAACCTGTCTTGATCCAAGTATGTCACTAAGATTAAGGTATGTTAAGATATATGAAAAAAATGTGCGTTTTGTCACCCATGTTATCGTTTCACCCAGAGGATTCTCTGCACAGAATCACTGAATACTAATGAATACCAGCTGATAGTATAAAGTGTTCTCATTGGAAATATCTATCCTTCCATTTCAGCTACTTTTCTGGGCATGTTTTTTTGGAGAGAATATCCAAATGAAAAAAAGAAATGCTATTAATAGGGACAGAAATGGAAATTTTAGCAGGTATCAAGAAAAATAGGAAATAGCTCTAAGAAGGTTTAAGATGAAATATGAAATACTTTTCATTTCTATGGGGGAGAATTTACTGAAGCCCTAATATAGATTAATCATATTTAATAACAATCAGAATTTATCCTTCTTCTGTTCCTGAAAGCAACCAGAAAGTTATCTATAAATGAAAAGTAGATAAAATATCCTATATTTATAGAATATCCAGATGCATATTTGCATCAGGGCAAGAGTTGATGAGTGAAGTATAAATAAATAAGTATAAATATGCATTACCATTCACATTTTTATTTATCTGTGAATACTGTACAATTAGGAGCTGACAGGCCATAGGAGATTGCCTAGGTAAAAAGATAATTGAGATGACATTGCCAGTTCAAATCTACATTCTCCAGTATCTGTTAACACACCTCAATCTGGATGTTTTATAAAAGACTTTTGTATTGCTGTTGTGAGCTTATTCGTGAAGCTCAATTATAGCAATTAGACACTAATTCAAAGGGCTCCCACAGTGTATGGAAAAACCCTTTTTTCTTGAGTTTGTTGGAGGAAAGATACTACCTGGTTCATCATCCGATAACTGCAAATATTGATCCATTCCATATCATTCAATAGGGAAAAAAATCCATAATACCCAATGATGCAGTTTGTTCCAATCCAACGATGCAGTCAAATTAAGGATTTCTGAATAATTAAATATTAGTTTAAAAATGACTATATTTTCAGAAAAGCTACAGTTGCTTTGACATCACCAACTATTATGTGAATAACATTTGACCTAAATTTGAGACATCCTGATACAGCAAATTTAGATTGCAAAAATTTTGCCGATGAAGTGTTTAAGACAGGGTTCACATAATTTAGTTAAATTATACCTATTGCATCTCTAGTCATATTAAGGTTTATATTTCATGGAGTTGTTTAGATATCCTTCAGACCTTCTTACCTCATGCCAAAATATATTATATACACATATCCAAACTAAGATAGTGGTTCATTCCAGATGAATGACATTCAGACCATCTTCAATGCTACTCCAAATGCTGTTCTCTTTTTTCAACTAGCCCGTCCCTATTAAAACTATCACTTTCTACCTTGCTAGCTCTTAGACTATATTATAACATGATTTGACAATGAGATTATGTAAACCTAGCCAGTTTTACATATTATATATACACATTGCACTTCTGCAATACACAATTCTCACAAACCATTGAACTGTTTTCTCCAGCTGCTGTATCCCTGGGCAAGATTTAAAGGTAGGAGCAGTTTCACAGTAGACAGCACAATGGATGTACATGCCTATCTCAATTAGAGTGAACAAGAAACAGCCAACAAGCGACAAGATACACAGACCTTTTCACAGCAGATTGGATGTTGCCCAAGCCCTCTGTGTAATTGTATTCAATTGCATGCAAGTGAGCATGCTTTAAAACCTTAAGTGTTTTCAGGAATGAAAATGAATTTTCTTACCAATCTTGGTACAAGATCTTCATTCCAATGAATTTTGAGCTTTCACGTCTCACGAAAGCAAGCAAAAGGCACTGTATCAAACAAAGCAGGGTTATTTTGAATTTCTTTGTCATGTCGTGAATCCCTTTCCCAGGACTAAGTTATATTTTATACTTTATTTTCTCTTAACTGCTCCTGCATATTTTCACCAACCATTATCTTTACATTCCTCTATGCCAGTGTTTCTCAAATAGTGGGGCATGCCCCCCTGGAGGGCTCGGAGCGATGCCAGGGGGTGCGTGTGACCCCGGGGATCATGCATGGTCCCTCTCGATTGATTCCCCCGGACGGGGAGTGTTTTCCCAGTTCCACGCTGCTCCGAGCCCGGAAGAGAAGACGGCCATGTTGGGTGGGGCGGCTGCGTGGGTTCTTGTTGTTCTCGGTGGGCTCCGCGGTAGCCATGAATGGCGTGGCGAATGTGCTGCTGGACAAGGAGGAGCATCCTCTGCAGATGGGCAAAAGCTTCGAACAGCACCCTAAAGCCTCCTTCCACACCATTTGCTGTGAGTGCCCGGCAGAGGCGGCGTTTATGGGCCAGGCCGGCGACCCCAAAACATCGGCTTGATTAAGCTGGCCTGTCCTTGTGTCAAAAGAGGGCCCTAACCACGGTAGCCTATGCCTGCCTAACCGAAAACAGGTTCCACTGAGTTCAGTGTGACTTACTCCCAGGTAAGTGGGTAGAGTAGCCTTCCCCAGCCAATAGTTTGCTTGCAGCTTGTAATAAGTAAAGTAATAAATATTAATACTAAAATTCCATTGGGGCCCAGATCGGAGAGTTGGGGGCGCGTGAAATGTTTACTTCTTCCTGGGGGGGGGGGCGTAAAAGAAAATAATTGAGAAGCACTGCTCTATACAAACATCTTGGGGAATTCAAATTGCTTCATCTTCTCTGCATGCCAACCCATCCTCCTAAATATACTCTGAAATGTTGTGGAGTCCTTTGGACAGATGTGGCTAACAGCAGGAAGTGACAACAGGAAGGAAGAAAAGGGAGGATCCCACCATGTAAGCATTTATTCTAGTTGTAGCCATGACTGCAATTCAATTCCAAAATAACTTCATGCCATCACACAGTCAGAAATACATGAAGAAACTCAGAGTGAAACAATGTCAAGTTTATCATGACTGTCAACAAAATAGATGAAATGCCAGTAGTGACTGTTTTAACATTAACATATAACATTAACATATTTTTTTATTTTGCATTGTCATTCATTCTAAACTTTTCTGAGATACATGAGAAGCAATACAGACAAATTAAATAAATAAGTACACTCATCTAAGAAAACAAAATTAAAGCAGCCCATTTGTCCTACTTTTTCCAAGATAAAGACCTAGATTCTGAGCTGACTTGACTTCAAATTCACACATTGCTGCCCCCCCCCCATTTCTTAATGATTCTGCCCTTTTTCTGTTGTGTTTGTGTTGTATCCATTCCTGAAAATGTACATTTCACTTTAATTCCTGTTATATTATGAATTTTTATGGGTGGTACAGATGGCTTGGCTTCCACTTACTTTTGGTTCTTCCTGTTCTGATTAACAGTATAAGAGGCTTCCATGAGGAAGACGTAACCCAAATTCTGGATATGGACTGCTTGTACTAACCACTGCACTAGACCAAACTGGATTTTATGTGATCACAAACCTGTGGCATCCATTCTATGAAAAGGCAGCTCTCTCCCCACAATGCCACCACTGTGAGAAAATTCAAAGCTTAGTCTCCTCATTCCTGATGTGTCCCTAGCATTTAAACTTGTAAGGCTATAAACATATATCGAGTAAGAGACTATTATCTCAAGCATCTGAGTCAGGGGTGGTTTCCTCCCGGTTCTGATCAGTTCACCCGAACTGGTAGTGGCCCGCTGGTGACGTCACAATGATGTCACCGAACCAGATCGGTCAGTGCCGGTCCGTGGGCACTGGCATCTTTTTTTTGAATTTTTTTTGAATTAATTTTTTTGAATTTTTTCCCCCTCTGAGCATGCACAGAAGCCGAGTTCCAGCACTGTGCTTGCGGTCGCCATCTTTTTTTTGGCATTTCCCCCCCAGATTTTTTGTTACTGCCCACGAGGCGTGCCCACGAGGCACGGGAGGGAGAGAACTGGCAGCGAGATAAGTTGGAACCCACCCCTGAGCTGAGTCATCACTCAGAATGAAATCTCGCTAAATTTAATGGGGCTTAGGCCTAGGCAAAAAAACTTATGGCATTTCAGGCTAAAGTAGCAATTCTATGGACTAAAGCCATGATGGTGAACCTATGGCACACGTGCCACAGCTGGCATGCAGAACCCTTTCTGCGGGCATGCGAGCCGTTGCCCAGCTCAGCTCCACCGTGCATGCACGCACACGCCTCCCGCCAGCCAGCTGATTTTCTGGATGCATGACGGGGCAGGGTGCAAGCGGGAGATGTGTGCGCATGCATGTGGGGCCGCATGCATATGCACATGCACAGGGGGCGGGGGGAGTGTTGGAGGGGTGTGTGTTCCCCACGGCCCATTTTTGGTTCCAGTACTTTCGGCACACGACGACAAAAAAGTTAGTCATCACTGGACTAAGAATATTCCCAATGAATTTAGCAGCATTCCACAGAAGCAGAACCCATTCCACAGAAAAAAATTACTCTCTTATATTATGCTAGGCACAACAACAAGCACAATGTGATGAGCAATACTATTCTAATTGGATTGCTTATGGTCAAGTACAAGACAATTAAAATGGGATATCTAGCCTAAAGTATAATAAAACAAATATATAGCTTCTGAAGTGTCGGCCTGATGTTAAATATGTATGTGTTTCTCCTGATTTTATTGTTTTCCCAGCTCTATTTCCAACAGTTCCTCCACGCATTAAAAAAATATGCAATATTGTGAAAAAATATACTTTTTTCACAAGTACGTGTGGATTTCCACCGGCACATTTCCTAATCTCTCTCAAAATATATACACAGATGCACACATGCTCACACACTTTTTCATGACGGGTCTGCTTTGTTACTTCTAAAAATTTTATCAGTTTATTAGAATATAAAATGCAAAGAAAATGAAAATAATGAGAAACTAGGGGAGGAAAAGGGGGAAAGGAGAAAGTGGGGGGTCAAAAGTGGGGGGAAAGGCATTGATTTCTGACTTTTTTTAGCACAGTAGAAGCTATAGCAATAGCAATAGCACTTAGACTTATATACCGCTTCATAGTGCTTTACAGCCCTCTCTAAGCGGTTTATAGAGTTCAGCATATTGCCCCCAACAATCTGGGCCCTCATTTTACCGACCTCAGAAGGATGGAAGGCTGAGTCAACCTTGAGCCGGTGAGATTTGAACAGCTGAACAAGCAGTCAGCTGAAGTAGGTTGCAGTGCTGCTTTTAACCACTGCGCCACCTCGGCTCCTAAGCTAATAACATCACAGCCTCCACTTTTTACTTTTAGACAATAATATATACTAGCCATCTCTAGAACAACAAACCTATCTAATCAGCAAAATCAAAGGGTTTTCCCCCACCAGAAGCACAAAATCCAGAAGCAGTTTCCAATGAAAACAAAATTAGATATGTTCTTTTTATATATATAAAGCAATCCATTTAGCCATCATAATGGGTCTGCTTTTAGGAATATACTATGTGTATGCTTTTCCTTCCATCCAGCAGTTGGGGTGAACGGTTGGGAAATGATTGCTGATTCTGGTAGAAAATTGTATGCTTATGCCCTGAAATATAAGGGTTAATTATCATTATTTTAGCCTGACTGGTTTACTTCCTTGCTCACTCAACTTTTCGCCAGCCCCTATGAAAGTTCATTTCCTTTTTTTCAGCAAAGAGCAATTATCACTTGACAATTAGTGACATAGATGTGGTAACCTCTGAATTTTCATGATTATTCAATAAAATTTGATGTAGCACTTCAGAATGAACAAGCCTTTGAATATACTGAGCCTTAAAGTATGCTGCTGCTTATTCATTATATTTTCAAAAAGGAACATATAAGGTATAAGGTAATAAAATTGGGTAGGAAATTACAGAGAAATACTCTCTGTGTGTGTAGGTAGGCAGAGGAGTGCTTTTAAAGTCATTCCTATTGAGTTCAACAGAATCTACTTTCATGGGATTAATTTATCAGAGTGCCCCTTTGCTTATTTTTTTCTCTCCAAACTATAATTTTTAAACAAACTATTTACTGTATATACATCTGTTTTCAGGGGTTTCTGGAAGCTACAACAGCAAAAATATAAAAGGATCTTAGCTACTGATAAAGTAGTAGCCTTCCATGAATTTTGGACCTTCAAGCAGAATAAAAAAAAATTCTGGAGTTATCAGTCAGTGTTGATCATATTAAACTAGACAGATTCTATAAAAGGCAACTCCCTATAATCCAAATTGGATTATCATACTAAAAACCTGTGCTCACTTTCTTAGCAATAAGCCTCCGTAAAATTGTACCACTTATTTAGAAGCATGCAAATCCACCAGCATTTTACTCTAGGCCACACTAGAAACAAGAACCGGCAATGTCTAAATATATATTTTATAAGGCAATGCAAATCTTTGGATCCAGTTTCAAAAGATGCTTCATAGCAGCTGTGTCTATTGCCATGATGTTTTTAATAAGACAAAATTTATAAGAGCGATACTGCTCTAAACTCATGATCCAAAGAATCTAGAAAACCATTACAGAGTATACAGTGATATCTTGAGTTTCCAGATTTTCAGGGGATTGGCAAAATTTTTGCAATGGATACAGGTCTGCTGGCTGAGGAACATAGCAACTGTTGGATCATGCTGGCCACTAGCATGCTGCTGATAGGCCATCCCACCAGTTCACTATATTCCCGGCCATCAGCCCTACCCCTTGTCCTGAGAGCTCAGCTGTCTATCTGCTACCTGCCCTACCAGCCTTGACTTGTGTGCTGTATAAAATTGGTGGTAGACCTTATCTGGCCCGCAGGCTGTAGTAAGGCCCGCAGGCTGCCTTACTATATACCAGACTTCACAAGCAGTGGGCTACATTTCCACAGCAGTGTGCATCATTTCTGTAATATAGCATCATGCAAGTGATGCATTGTTTATAGAAAAGTGCCATCACACATATTATATAAAATAATACAAATGGCATCAAATGACGTATGTTACCGTGATCATGTTACTCTGCAATACAACAGAATTCTGTGCATAATTCTCCTCCCCTAATGAATCCGTTACATCAGAGGTTCTCAACCTGAGGCCTCGGACCCCTGTGGGGGCACAGTGTTGTCACAGAGGGTCTGTGAAGGCTTGAAAAAAATGTTACAATTTAAATCTTCAGCTAAGTCTTGGGGGTCCGTGACCACAATAGGTATTTAAAGGGAGTCCATAATGAAGAATAGGTTGAGAACCACTGTGTTTTGCAATCTAGTTTCTTTGACATGAGATCCACTGCAGTCAATCAACTTGAAAAACTACTCAGAAAAGATCTCTCTTATTAACTTTTCTAAACCAGCGGTTCTCAACCGGTGGGTCGCGACCCCTTTGGGGGTCGAACGACCCTTTCACAGGGGTTGCCTAAGACCATCGGAAAACACATATTTGCGGTGGTCTTAGGAACCGAGACACCGCTCCTTTTTCCGTCTCCAGGCGGGTCCACCCACATGCAAATAGACTACTGCAAAAAAAAAAATATCTGTACCATGGGAACTTCTGAGCATGCGCAGAAGCTGAATTTCCGGCATCACCATCTTGTTTTTGGGGGGGTTTTTTGCAGTTTTTTAAAAAAAATTCGGCACTGCGCATGCCTGCATGTGCAAAGCGCACGCGCGCCCACGTGGCGCGGCCACGCAGTGCAGGAGGAAGCGAACCGGCAGCGAGGTAAGTTAGAACCTACCCCTGAGTTTCCTAATAATTTCATTATTTTATGGTTGGGGCTTGGGGGTCACCACAACATGAGGAATTGTATTAAAGGGTCGCGGCATTAGGAAGGTTGAGAACCACTGTTCTAAACAAACTTCTATGTGGTAGCTGTCCTGTACAATAAGTCAGTCTTTTTCAGGCCAGTGACCCTCAGATGTGTTTTTTCACTTTCATTTTGCATGTTCAGGTAGCTTCAGCAGGTAGTAGTACTATATTTGACTAGTGATGGAATGCATTGACAATGCATTGGAAAAACATTATATGTCTTAGCTATGGACACACCTGCCAGAAAAGTACATCGCTGCTAAATTAACATCCAGGTATGCTTGGAATCACACCCAACCATATAACACACTGCCATTGCGTAAGCACCATAATGAGATTTATGTTAAGCTTACTTATCTGGCTGCGTTGTCAATCTGCAATGGCAAAACAAGCATATTAACAGACCCTCCAAGTCCTTGTTTTGAAATGGAGAAATGCATGTCCCATGGAAATTGCTAATAGAGGAATCACATCTACTTTGGGGGAAAATGATTGGAGCTAGGATACAGACTTGGGGTCTTTTAATGGCAATGATCACAGGTATTTTTTTCCCCTTTTCATTCTAAGTCGTTTTTAACTCAGTGTTATCTGAAACTTACAATTTGAAAATCAGTTTGCTTCTAATGTAACAGAATATATTTTGAAAAACTATGGAAAAATAATGCTAATATTTATTTTTCTGAAACCTAACAATTAGTATGCAAGTGAACTGTTGAAGGAACCAGTTATATGGAACGTACATGGGCTAGCTAAGATATCATGAAATTAAACATCTAAATGAATGACCAAAAGAAAATATTATTTGTAAATAGAATAAACATAGGTTATGATTCAAATCATTTGGGGGGGGGGGGACGTTAGCGTGGAATATAAGAAGTACAGAATGCTACAGAAAGAATGAAATACTTTCTTAACTACATTAAATCAGAAATTTTATACATAGATAGATTGGTTGTTTTTCTATGTAAGAACATGCAGAACATTGGGATTAGCAGGTGCCTATAATGGCTGAAAACAATGAGTGTCTTGAAAATGTAATTTGTAATAACTTGTAATGTCTTTTCATGGAAGTCTTTCTATGGAACTAATTTATAAGTCTCTCAGTTTGATTATATTATGTTCAGTGGTTCCATAAATGTTTCTTAATCCTTTTAACATAATGACAGTGGCCTCTTCTTTCAGTAAAGCAATAAGAATTATTATCCACATATACAAGAAGAGTTTGTAGAGGTATCCATGAAAACCTAAAGTAGATGTATATATTTGTTTTTCCAGTTAAACATTACCTTGCAGACTTAAAATTAAACACACAAACTAAAAATGCAACACATGGTTTCTGTTAATTAGTAATATATTTTCTATGTCCCTTCCTAGTAAATCATTGCCACTATCTTCCTTAATTTTATGTAGAAACATGTTATTTAACAAATTAATACAATACAGACAAATAAAAAGAAGTAAAAATTAACTTGTCATGTATTCTTCAGGTTTTCAGAACAACTAGGTGTCTCAGTAGTAAATATTCAAATGAGCAGCAGATGTTCTTATCATCATACAGACATATAAAGCACATACAAAGCACCCGAGGGTAGAACAAGAAGCAATGGGTGGAAACTAAACAAGGAGAGAAGTAACTTAGAACTAAGGAGAAATTTCCTGACAGTTAGAACAATTAATCAGTGGAACAGCCTGCCTCCAGAAGTTGTGAATGCTCCAACACTGGAAGTTTTTAAGAAGATGTTGGATAACTATTTGTCTGAAGTGGTGTAGGGTTTCCTGCCTAAGCAGGGGGTTGGACTAGACGACCTCCAAGGTCCCTTCCAACTCTGTTGTTGTTGTTGTTGTTGTTGTTGTTGTTGTTGTTGTTGTTGTTGTTGTTATATAAAATATATCAGTTTGACTATAGTGGGGTTGTGTAATATTCAGATTCCCATTTCACAAACTATGGATAGTGATATTCAATGGTTCATTTATTATTTCTCTACTATACCTTAAAGCAGGGGTCCCCAAACTTGGCAACTCAGAATTCTGGGAGTTGAAGTCCACAAGTCTTAAAGTTGCCAAGTTTGAAGACCTCTGCCTTAAAGAGTCTCAGCACTACAAAGTAAACCAAACTAAGACATTAATGTCAAATAGGTCAAGGCTACTTTTATTATATCAGCCATAGCAGCAGAATTTTGCAAATCTGAATGTGCTCCCCCCCCCCCCCCCGCTTCCTTCATTTATCTTTGTGTGAACTAAGAAAGAGCTTGCCTGAGAAGGTTTCTCAAGTTATTTCTTTGGCCCAGGCTTAAGTTCCTCTTACCTGACCTTTGCCTTGGTAGCAGTTTTACTTCTCATCCTTCCGTCTTCTCTCTACAAACAGAAAGCGAAAAAGAAAAAAAAAGTCAAATAATGCTTAGACTGTGAATTGCAGAATTAATGCATGAATAGGCAGCAAACTGTCTAAAGCTAGAATTGCCACTATTTTATCCAATTGCAAAACTTTAAATTCAGTATGGAAGAGAGGAGGCAACCTCAGTGAACCTTCTTTCCCTGCCTCCTTTTTCTCTCCCCTCCTTTTCTTTTCTGTACACAACATCAGTGCATCTACATACAGGAAGTAGGAGATACTATCCGGAGAACTATGGGGAAAAGATCAGTAATGTCTGTTGTGATTTGTTCTGATGATTAGACAGAAAGAAGATTATAGAAAGAAGAGAGTTACTGTATGTTATAACAGTAGAGCCCCATTTTCTGTCCTGCCCTTTCTTAGTTTTTTTCCTTCTCAACTGTACCCTGTTTTATTTCTAAGTTGCTCTAGACCAGTGGTTCCCAACCTTCCTAATACTGCGACCCACGCCCTGCCCCCGCGCCCCCACCGTGACCCACCCTGCTGCTGCCATTTGGGTTATTTTACCCTCTGCGCATGCGCAAGGCGTGCTGCGCATGCGCAGACGGTAAAATAACCCAAATGGCGGCAGCGGGGTGGAGCGCGGTGGGGGCGTGGGTTGTGGGGCGCGATATGGCCAGGCTTGTGGCAGTGGGGGGGGAGCTGAGGATGCCGGGGTGACCCCTTGGAACTGGTCATTCGACCCCCAAAGGGGTCCCGACCCCCAGGTTGGGAACCGCTGGCATATGCGGATTGTGGAGCGCAAATGCGATAATGCGTTGGAACAAGTGCCCGACCGCTCTCAGTTCAAACAGGTTTATACATGCCGAGTACTATTTTCGAGCGCAGCGGATTCCGCATGCGTGAAACGCCGTGACTCAGGACTCAGCCTTCGGCGCGGGCGGCAGTCCCGCCTCGTGCCTCCTTTTCACCCCGTTCCCACACTCAAAGCACTCTGCTGTTTCGCTAGCAAGAAAGAGCATATGCCACATGAACCAAATGCGTTACTGTACTGTATTTTTTTATTATTACCAACAAAAAAAAGGCATCCACTAAAATTTAGTGGATGCCTTTTTTACCCCTAAAGAATAGCGTTTTTACCCCCTGGGGGTAATTACCCCCAGGTTCGGAACCCATGCTCTAGACTGTAGATTAAATTGCCAAATGTCTGGTTCTTGTAGTACCCTATTTTCAACAGCAGAATGTTAACCAGAGTTATATATAAAACAGACTGGAAATATTCTAGGTTTTTAATATAACTGTTCAATTGCATCTGTCCCCTGCAAATTTTTTTTTTAAAGTACAGCATTTTGGCATTCAATATGAAAAACATAGATGCTTTTGTAACTATTAATGATTTTCTTATGTCAGTGCCTGAAAATTCTGTAAAGTTGGGAAGTTCACAGCTATTGTGAGCCCTGTTGAGTTTTAAATATTTATTCATTTAATTTGCAAATACTCATAGACCTGTCCCCCATCATGTCTGTATGTGTCTGTATGCATGCATATAATATTGTAAAAAACATCATTCTCCTGGTGACTACGCAGCAGTGGTGGGTTCCTACTGGTACGGTTCAGTGCGCCATTCTGGTAGGGACCCACCGATTGCGCAATTTGCGCGCGACGGTTCCGGTGTCGTCTTCGCGATCCGTCGCACGGTACCATCTTTTTTCTGGAATTTTTGTGCTTTTTTTGCTTCCTGCGCATGCGTGGAAGCAGAATCTTGCGAGGGGACACAAGAGAGAGATTTTGGCGATTTTTTTGCTTCCGCGCATGCGCAAAAGCAAAAAATCACCAAAATCTCACAAGGGCGCACGTCTCCTCACAAGATTTTGCTTCCACGCATGAGCGGGAAGCAAAATTGCATGAGGGGAAGCGTGTGTGTGCGCATGCGAAATGCAGTGCAGCGTACCGGTAGGGAAGTAAGAGGAACCCGCCCCTGCTACACAGTGATATCCATGTCATTTCTTAGGAAACAATATGAACACTCACTACCACTTTCAGATGCTTTCTACGTATCTGGTGTTTCTCCATCCAAGTTCAAACCATGCCTAATTTTGCTTAGCTTCTAAGCCCTGGTTGGGTATATCATAAACATGTTTATTTTAGAATTTCATTGTTTTGGTCCTGAGCAGATAGATCTGAGCTGGAATCTCAGCAGCTTCACAGCAAGTCAGACCATCTGAGCTCATTATTTCTATAGTGACCTCAAGCGGCTCTCCAGGTTTCAGACAGATGTTTGATACTTGAAAATGTTTGAGCTGAAACTTGGGAACATCTGTATATTAATTATGCAGCCTGCCACTGAACTGCAACCTTTCCTTAGCATTCAAAAGCAAAGGCATGCAGGTAGTCCTCAACTTACAACGATTCATTTAGTGACCTTCTGAAGTTACAACAGCACTGAAAAAAGTGACTTACAACCATTGCACATCCCCAACTTTGATGTTGGGTTTTACTGATTAAATAGGTTTGTTGTTACAGAAATGACTATCATGTAAAAGTAAAAAGTTCAACAATAGAATAGAATAGAATGGAATGGAATGGAATGGAATGGAATGGAATGGAATGGAATGGAATAGAATAGAATAGAATTCTTTATTGGCCAAGTGTGATTGGACACACAAGGAATTTGTCTATGGTGCATATGCTCTCAGTGTACATAAAAGAAAAGATACATTTGTCAAGGATCATAAGGTACAGCACTTAATGATAGTCATAGGGTACAAATAAGCAATCAAATCATATTAGGAAACAATCAATATAGATTGTGCGGATACAAGGTACAGTTATACAGTCATAAGTGGGAGGAGATGGGTGATAGGAACGATGAGAAGATTAATAGTAGTGCAGACTTAGTAAATAGTTTGACAGTGTTGATGGAATTATTTTTTAGCACAGTGATGGCATTCGGGGGAAAACTGTTCTTGTGTCTAATTGTTCTGGAGTGCAGTTGAGGTTTGATGTTATTATCTTATTCTACTGCACCAAAGGCAGAGGTGGGATCCTACCTCTGATTGCCGGTGCGGTTAATCGCTGAGTGCGCCGCAGAGCCGAAGACGCTGCTCGAGCCTGCTCCCGTTCGTGGAGTGGGAGCTTTCCCCAGGCGCTTTTCCCGCCCGCATGGATGCCGCCAATTGCGTTCTTTTGCCCTCTGCGCATGCCCCCATGCGCAGAGGGCAAAAGAACGCAATTGGCGGCATCCATGCGGGCGGGAAAAGCGCCCGGGGAAAGCTCCCACTCCACGAACGGGAGCAGGCTCGAGCAGCGTCTTCGGCTCTGCGGCGCACTCAGCGATTAACCGCACCGGCAATCAGAGGTAGGATCCCACCTCTGACCAAAGGGAGTTAGAAGTCAACGCCTTTTCTTTCTTTCTTTTCCCCTTTCCCTACACTTTTCCCTTCCCTTCTCTCTCCCTTATTTTCCTACTATTGCCTTCTGTAGTTTTGTATTTTATATTATAAATAAATTTTTAAAAATTGCACATCCCCACTGTCACGTGATCAAAATTCAGATGCTTGGCAGCCAGTTCACATTTACAATGGCTGCAGCATGCCAGGGTCATGTGATCACTATTTGCATCCTTTCAAGCAGACTTCCAGTAAAGTCAATAGGGGAAGCTGGATTCACTTAATGGCTATATGATTTACTAAACAACTGCAGTGTTTTCCTTAATAATAACCATGACTTAACCATCTTGCTTAGCAATGAAAGTTCTGGTTTCATTTGTGGTCATAAATCAAAGACTACCTATAAAGCATTATTCTACCCTGTTTTCCCCAAAATAAGACATCCCCTGATAATAAGCCCAATCGGGCTTTTGAGTGCATGGCAATAAGGCCAAGCACTTATTTCAGAGTTCAAAAAAATATAAGACGGGGTCTTATTTTTGGGGAAACATGATATAGAGGGAGTATACCAGGATGTATCAAGCAGTATTAAGAGGGATCAGTTCCTATAAGTGTTCCTTCATTGTATGCCAAAATACGAATGTTGAAAGACCCAAGTGAGACTCATTAAAAGTCAATACAAAAATTATTACATTTTCTTCATTTGTCTTAGAGGCATTGAAGTGCTTATTGTGTTCATGGATGGTAGAGGCGTTTTGTTTTGTCCTGTTTTTAAAGCATTTTCTTACGTTTAAAAGAAACAAACAAACCTTACTGATACTTCATATATTAACTCTGTCTTAGCAAATGTGTTTTACTGCATTGGCACGTTTGATTACTTCTCATAATTGAGAAGCTTGTCACTTAATTTAAAAGGTGGAAAGGAAATGTACTGACTTTACAAACGAGTGCCTGGAACTGTTTCCTATCAGACGTATTTTCCAACACACCAAATAATATGCAGCTTCATTCATTGCTGTCTTGCGACTCAAGGAAGTCATTTGCACCCGGAGAAATGAATGTAAAATGGATAAATAATGTTTCCTTCCTAGCATAGAGACACTTCTTGGCTCTTTCGTGCAGCTTCTTCTAGGCCAGATGCAAGAAAATGGGTAAAACAGTCCCTGAATGAATTTGCCTTAGTAGGCAGAGATGCCCACTAACCTATATGAATCTTAAGATAATTTTACAGAATGTGAGCAGGTGGGGAGCATTAAACCCCAACATAGACATGACCAGGTGAACCAAAACTACTTATTTGTAAGTCACTCTGTATGGCTGGTTTTGCATTGACATCAAGTACTTGATTGTAGCATGTGACTGTCAACTTGCTTACAGGTTGTCCTTTACCTGGGGTGGGTTCCTCCCGGTTCGGACCGGATCGCCCGCATCGGTAGCGACCCGCTGGTGATGTCACTGTCGGTGCTGGTCCGTGCGCGCCGCCATCTTTTGTTTTGTTTTGTTTTTTGCGAATTTTCCCCCTTCCACTGCTTGAAAAAAAACCCACTGCCCACCCGCGGATTAATACTGACCTTTATTTCTTCGCCTGAAGCACAGCTGATCAGCTCCTCAGCTGTGTTTCGGGCTCTATTCCTGCTTCTGAGCATGCGCGGAAGCCAAATCGCACGTGCACAAAACGTCGTGATGCGAACGGGTGGCAAAGGTAAGTGGAACCCACCCCTGTCCTTTACGCAGGTGCCTGGGTGGTGAAGTATTTGTCTAGCACATCCATGGCTAACTACAGGTGGAGAGAGAGTCATTTGTGGCAAGGATTAATTTAGTTTATCCTGCAAGAAAAGATACAGCACTAATCTCAGCATCTGCAGTAAAAAAAAAGAAGAAGAAGAAGATACCAGAAAACAAGAGTGATTTTAACTGTGAATGTCTATTGCAGTGTTTCTCAACCTTGGCAGTTTGAAGATGTGTGGACTTCAACTCCCAGAATTCCCCAGCCAGCGTTGCTGGCTGTGGAATTCTGGGAGTTGAAGTCCACACATCTTCAAACTGCCAAGGTTGAGAAACACTGGTCTATTGTATTGAAAGGAAAGCAAGCAAGAGTCAGCATACCGGACAGAAATATTGGTAGCTGTGTTAAGCTCATGAACTCTAGGGTGGGATTTAGTATAGATTAAGAAGAATAGATTGAGTGCTGGCTGAAGAACAGTTAATTACAAAGTGGTGCGAAAGTCTTTGAAAACAGCAGCTGGCTGCCATGGGGAGCATCCCTAGAATGGAAACGTGAGGGATACCTTTCTTTTATTCTCATTGCATCTTAAAACTCCCAAGATGTCTCCATGATTTTAAGAAGTCATAACTGTTGAATGGGAGATCCTGCCCCTGTACTGTATCCTGGACTGATGCTAAAGAAAACCATGGCATCTTTTTTTTCATCCATCTGAGCCAGTAATTACAGATTCGGACTCTTCCCTTACAGTTGGATCCCCCTGTGCAAGATTACTAAACAATTTCTGAGCGGTATGGACTCTCGCTGGGATGATCTATCTGAATCATCCTCCTCAATATGAAATACCACATTTAATGTAATCTGGACAGGCCAGCATGCTTTTTGTTTCCATTTAAATAGACTGGATGTCTCTGCAATGGCCTCCACCTTTCTCCCCTCTGTCTTTAGTCCCTTCTATCTTTAGTCTTTAGTCCCTTCTATCCTTTTGTATATATTGCAGTTGGGCCTGAAGCCATAAAGACCTGGATTATGACTAAGTGTTATATGCAAAGGATCAAAAGCTTAACAAAGCTGGAAGAGTATGGGAACCAATAATGACACCAGTTGAGATAAAGCCTTCATTACTCCTTTTCTGCCTTCCTAGTCTGAGGATGTAGCTATTCCATTATCAAAGAAGAGCTCAAAATCAAAAGAAAATTGTTCTATATTTCTGCAGTTTCCTAGACACGGTATTAATGACTTCAGACAAAGCCAAGGGTTAGCAGCAAGCAGAAGCAGAGCTAAGAGATCACTCTTCTTTTCTTCTTAAAGCTCCAGCTGAGGATAAATCACTATGTTCCAGATGAATGTGTAGGTTTCTTTTCTTTTAACATTTTGCCCTCAAGTATCATTTTCATCATACACAGAATAATGAAATTATTGATATATATCATATTGCTTTGAAATTTGAATATATATATATATATATATATATATATATATATATATATATATATATATATATATATATATATATATATATATATATATATTCAAACTTACAAAGAACTGATAAAGAAATAAATGGAGACTAGTATAGATCTATTTCAAGCTATTTAGCTCTCATCAGCTAGCCATACCCTTCTAGGATTCAAACTTGGGCTGCTTGCCTTGTCAGGCAGTGCTTTTACCCTCTAACCACAAGTTCTCCTCCCTTATCAGCTGAGCCAGCTGGGAAAAATTAAAATGTCTCGGCCAAGAAACTGGATATGTCAAATAATCCAATTCCATTTTTTTTTTTGCAGGCATTCACTGTGAAGATGACATCAATGAATGTCACATGAACCCTTGTCAGAATGGAGGGACCTGTGAAAATTCTCTTGGAAGTTATACCTGCCATTGTCTCACTGGAGAGAAAGATGGGATTTTTTATGGTGGTCAGAACTGTACAGAAATCCTCTTTGGCTGTGTTCAACATACATGTCAGAATGGGGGATTGTGTATTCCTCATTTAAGAAATGGACAACATAGATTTAACTGCATATGTTCAGCTGGCTACACAGGAGTACACTGTGAAACCACAACAACATTGTCTTTTCAGGGAAATGGGTATCTTCAGGTAAACAGCATTGCAGCCTCCTCCGAGGACTATTTTTATAACATAAACCTTAGTTTTTTGACTGTTCAGCCAATAACTTTGATATTTTACCGAGGGGACAAAGACACATTTGTGAAGCTGGAGTTACAGAATGGCTGTTTATACTTATCCATGCAAGTCAACAATCAACTGAAAGCCTTTCTACATATAGCCTACAATGTCAATGATGGTGAATGGCATTCAGTGGAGGTCACCATAGCCAGAGCAGTAACACTGAAGTTACACAAGAGCTCTTGCACAGAATTATGTCTTAGTCAGACTGCTGCCATAGTAGATAGCAGGCAGGCAGTGACTGCTTTTCGAAACATATTTTTGGGTGGCTTGCCGGTAGGGAACAATGGCTCTCTACTAAACATCTACAGTACACATTCCGCACCTTCATTTGTAGGCTGCCTTCAGGACGTAGAAGTGGATTTCAGCATTATTATCCCAGAGAACTTATCATCTGACACATTTTTAAATGTCAAATCAGGCTGTGTTAAAAAAGATTGGTGTGAGTACCAGCCTTGTCAAAATAAGGGGCATTGCAACAACTTATGGCTGAACTATCAATGCGATTGCTACCGGCCTTATGCTGGGCCAAACTGTGCTACAGGTAAGAACATTATCTCAAAACTAAGGTGCTTCATTATAATTGAAATTGCATTATCAGTCAGGATTTTTCAATCTAGGTCCAACTAAGGGATCCCCTGAACCCAATTTCATTTGAATATTCAATATTTCTACCAGAAGAGGTTTGCCTCTTGATTAGGGGTTCTGGGAATTATGTTTAATTTAAACTACCTAACAATTTCCACAGCCTGAGAAAGTTTGCAAACCTCTGTTGTAAGTCTGCTGTAGAGAGACTGCAGAGTAACATGGTAATTGAAAATGCCTTAGTTAGAGGGATGGTAGCATGGCATTTCCACTATATTTGTATTACGGTAATATAACCCATGCCTTTACAAAGTGATATAGGCATGGGTTATATTAATACAAATGAATATACTGCCTCTCTTTTACATCTATCTTGGCCATATCAATACATCTACCTTGAATTCACCAGCAATTAGCCACAATCAGTTCAGGCTATTTGTCTATGTGATATGTACATTAATGAATGAAAATGGAAAGGTACTCTTTTACTCTCTTATGGATTTTTT
Organism: Diadophis punctatus similis; assembly: GCA_023053685.1. NCBI lineage: Eukaryota > Metazoa > Chordata > Lepidosauria > Squamata > Dipsadidae > Diadophis > Diadophis punctatus. Next base: position 83,348,026 of record JALIGW010000003.1, on the reverse strand, counting down.
TTTACATCTGCAACCTAATATACTGAGTCATACTTGTTGCATAACTGAGGAAAGGCCACCAAAAATTCATATGAGATCTATATACCTCAGATATTCTCGAAGACATGAAATGTATGCATGCATACTTGGTTCAAATATGTTCTCACTGAAGAAGCTTTCCTAAGAAGTCATTGTCACATATTACTTTGTAGAATATCTTTAACTTTATGTATTTATTAATTTTTTATGGTGCCCATCTCATTGATACAATGACTCTGGGCAGCTTAGAATATAATAGAAAGTTTAAAAAAATATATACAAGGCAATTAAAATTAGGAGAGTTAAATAGAAAACCTAAAAACCAAGACAATGGGCAGCCTAGGGATGTAGCTCTTCTCTACTCCATCAGCCATCCCCTGTCAGAGTTTCAGGCCAAGTGGCAGAGCCAAATTTTCATGTCCTCTTCCAGAAGACCATGAGTGTGGAGGCAGATCTCACCTTCAGGGGAAAATGGTCTAGAAAGAGGGGCCCAAGGTAAAAAAACATCTCTTCCCTTGGACCACGCCAGCCTAAATTCTTCAAAATAGACCTTTTTTGCTGGAACAAATGTCCCATCAAAGGGACATTTGATGGGATATCAGGCTAGTCCCATCAAAGGGACACTCCAGAATCACATTTTTAAATATTCTGGATTAATCAGAAGCTGTCTGCAACTCATTAAAGCAACAATGTCTTCTTCAGCAGCTACCCTCCATAAGTACTGTACAATCTTGAAGAAAGATGTCCTTGGTTAAATTACTTGATTATTTATTTATTGGTTCTGCAGGCCTCCTCAATCACCAGTTTGCAACCCTAGATAGCAATTAATTTCCTTTAATTAACAAGTAAAGTAAAGCAAGGCCCTTCTCTGTGGTGGCTCCCTCTCTCTGGAACATCGTTCCCCCAGAGATTAGAATGGCCCCCACTCTAATACTCTTCCGGAAGGCGCTGAAGACCTAGTTCTGCCAGCGGGCCTGGGGAACTGAGAGTGGGATGGAGCCCATTAAATTCCTTGTGTGATCTGCTGTCGCCGGGGCGAGGGGTAGAAGGTGTGGGGGGGTGATTTTTGTTATATTGTACTATATTAATTTATTTGATTCTTTTTGTTAGTTTTTATTGTTTTAAATGTGGTCTTATATTCTGTAAGCCGCTTTGAGCCGCCATGGGCAAATAGGCAGCAATATTAAATAAATAAATAAATAAATAAATAAATAAATAAATAAATAAATAAATAAATAAATAAATAAATAAATAAATAATCAAAAGAAAAACCAACAATAGCCAAAACAATAGTAATTTACCAAAGCTCATATTGGGGAATGAAAACTGAATGACAAAATTATACAGACATCCCTCAAGAAGCAACCCCCAAAAAATCCCTTGCCCATTTGGAAAAGTTAGTTTTTCAACAGTCTACAAAAACACAGTAGAGCTGGAACTATGGATTTCAAGGACAGTAATGTTACTGAGGGCATGTGTAGCCACAAAAAAGGCCCATCTATGTAGCTTTGCCAGATGAGACTGATCTACCAAGAGGCCTAGGATGCAGCCAATCCTGACAGATTTTACCAGTCAGGAAGAAATAATCAAAGAAGCATAGTCCCATAAGCATCCAGGTCCTAAAGTGACAATCAACATCTTGAAGTGCCCCCAGAAGCAAACCAGTAACCAGTGTAAATTGCAGTAATAATGGTGTTAAATGAATGACCTAAGAAAAATCCATAACTGCTTCTCACTCTACTGCATTTTGAATGAGCTTTACTTTCTGAGTGGTCTTTAAGAATAGTTTTATATAGAGTTGTCTGATGCATGAGTGACCATGGAAAATGTCATTTGGTCCAGGTGAGCTAATTGGCACACAAGATGACCAGATGTCACCCACAAGCGTAATTGGTGCCATGCTGATAGTTTACTCAGATCTAAAGATGAACTGGAAAGGATCCAGATAACCTTCCAGAACCATGCAGAGTTGCAATTTAACTCCAAAAAGAGAAGGTTGGATGCAGGTCAAAAATTATCCAATGCTGCTAGATCCAAAGATGGCTTCCTGAGTAGGGCAGGCGGGACTATCTCTGGTTGCAGACTAGTGCTATATGTCCAAAGTACTTTTTTGTTTTTAACTCCAAACTGCTGTATATCCCTAATAAATATAATCCCTCTGCTAGAAGTATCTTAAGTCTTAACTTCTTATAGGTACTTATATATTGGTAATTCAAATGATAGCCAAAGTAACTGATAAGATGCTAATTCCCAACCAAATTTCTGTGGTTCTCAGACTCAAAAGCAAGGATGAAAAATTAAATAAAAGCAGCCACTCAGGCAAGACTTAATAAGAAAATTATAACATGCACATGTATACCTCTCTACCTGAGAGTTAATCTTAATGAAGGGCATAGCAATTCATATTAAGCAGACATATATCCAACTGGACTGAACATTCTTCTCAAAATATGCCTGACTTGGTTTTAGCTGCCTGCAGAATTTGCTTTCAAATGTATTTGTGCCAAAAAGTGGAGCTAAAATATTCCTACAAAAAGGGGAGTTGTCCCACGCACCACTGGCAGGAAAAGTAGGAAGCTAGAATGTGCATGACAAACATCATTATAGATCTTTGTTTCAATTCAGATACCCCACTTCTAGTAGATATGGTACAATTGTGCTAGATTTAGCAATTTATAGAATTATAGGGATTCGTGTGAGCTTTTGTCTGGTAAAAGAGTTTGCTAGGTACTTTTATTTGGAAAATATACTCTTCAAAATGCATTCCTATATTTTAAAAATACCATATTTTCTGTGCTGTTCTTCACGGTCCACACCTACATCCCACCCCCAGTTGTTCCTATTGGAAAATGACATTGCAGGAGCCATAATTATTGTCGACAGCTTTGAAGTTTGGCAATAATTTATCCAAAGGTTTGAAAAGCAACTTTGGAAAAGAGAACTACATCTGGTAAATACATTTGCTTCTTTATGAAGCAAAATTAAAACCATCCGTCTTCCAAGAGGAGTTTTTGCTTCCAATAGAGCTGTTGTGAATGATTAGAAACTATTTGAGATGTCTTTTCTTTCTGGCCAAATATTCTTCATAGCATCCAACATTTTAAGAATATACATACACAAGCACAGAAGGAAAGGAAATTAGGAAACAATCTCATTCTTTTATTCACTCAAATCAATATTAATAGGATACTTTCCTAATCATCCTGATATCTGGTTCAAAAAGAATCCTGATTTCTAGAAAAATAAGAAAAAACATTTTTCTTGAAAGTACCAGTATGTTTAAAATCCCCAGGTATCTGAAATCTTATTTCACAATTTTACCTCATATTCTATTGCTTCACAACAGAGGCCAAATCACAATGATAAAATAGGACAAAATGAAGAATAAAAATTTAAACTAAAAGAATTTTAATTTTAAAATTTAAATTTAAAGTTTTTAGACTAATGTGTGTGAAAACTGTGAGATACAGCTACAGTGATGGAAAAAGATAAAGTAAAAATGTGTTTACAATATTAAGAACTTTGGTTTTCACTTTCTTTAAGGCTCAAACTGCATGGGACACTAAAATTCCATAATCATAATATTGCATTTCTTAATTTAGTTTTTCCTTGTATAGAGTGAAAATGCTGTATAGCAGTATGGGAAGACCTCGCTTAAACTTGAATTTTTAATAGGGAGCTGCCCAGAGTTGGCTGGAAGATGGGTGGCTATATAAACGTTTTAAGTAAATAAAATAAATACAACTTTCAATAGTAATAATAGCACTGCAGTTGGAGCTGTCAGTTCACTTTTCATAAATAGGACAAAATGCTTGAAAGGGAGATTTGGTCACAGATTTCCATCTTTTCTAAACTACTGGATTTCAAACATTTATATTAGGAGCCAAGGGCTAATCCTAAGCAGACAGACAGAATTCCTGAGCAGAGGGGGAAACATGTGTTCCATTACTGTGATTATCTTTCTGTTGGAAGGCCAGTTTTAAGTGTCATCAAGAGAGGGAAATAATTGACGTCAAGTTGATTTTGGTGCAACCCAGTGTATTAATCTGGTGGGAGAGAATATTATTTGGACTCAAATTTAATCAAGAAAAGTTGGCAAGCGGTTAACAAATGCTGAGCACCCTTTTCACTACACCCTGAATCATAACAAAGCAAGACACAACCACCGATTTATTTGGATCAGCCTCCAGATGCAATGGCTTCAAGAGGTTAATTCTGACCAAGGTTTATGCTAAATTGCAGATCATATTCAACATTTCTTTTGAAGCAGAGTAATTGAAAACTGCATGCGTGTCTGGCTACCTTTTTGAAGATTCCCCTTGCTTCTTCTCTTTGTAAGGTGGTGGCTCTTCCTGTTGCTTGCTGGCTTTGCTGTATCGTAAGCTTTCACCCTTCAGCAAGAAAAATGACTTCTCCCTTAATAGAGGAAGAAAGAGATTGCCCAGGGGGGCGGGGGGGGAATGGACACGGGCCTTTTATAGTTAAAAATACCCCATTTCAATCTGGGGGAAAGTTTATGCATATGGGTTTAACAAACACATAGAGTAAGAAACAGAAGGTACTTTCCTTACCAAATTTAAACATTTTTACATTTGGTTTTTAAGCGAACTTTTATCTCCAAGCTCTAGGATTTACTTGCTCCTCATGAAATAAACTGAAATAGCTAGGTAGCCCTTGAGAGTTGCAAAAAAATGGATTTTCACAGTGACCGCTCTCCTGTTTTCATGGGTCTTAGGCTCCTTCATTAGAATAAACGCTGCAGGCGAACATAAATAAATAAAAAAGGGCCTGCGGATAGCTCAGCCCCACTGGTTGTGGTTGTTGTTTTTTTGGTGCAGTGTATGATAGAAAAGTCTGGGAATGGTGTTTGTGAGGCATTGCTTTTATGGATTGGTTTTGATTTTAAATAGTTTAATGCTCTTAACGCTCCTTGTTCTATGAAAGATGAGTGTGTTGCAGAATTTAGTTCTAATTAGCTTTCAATATTTTGTAGCTGTGAGCAATGATACACATGAGAATACAGTGAATGTGTGTTTCTTGAATTGGGCAACAAAATTGGGTAACACTTTAACAATTCTCATTCTCATTCAGGTATTAGTTTCTTTCTTTTGTGGAACCCAATTCTCCCTACACTTCGCTCTTCTCTAAACCACGTGTTTTTAAAAAGTTTTAGATAATTTGCTCTGAATGATCTATTACTACAATGGGATGGGACAAGGGTCCCTAGGGTCCAGGGCCTAAGTCATATCAAATTGTATATGAATTATGGCAACTCCAAGTTATATGCAGGGGGGGAAAGTAAGGAAAGAAGGAAGTAGACTAGCCTCAATTGTTGGTCCAACTAAACATTTGTGGGTCTTTCAAAGTGATCCATTTCTAGTTGTCTTGTTAAAATCGAAGAAGTATTCCAGGGGCGGGTTCCTAATTTTTTTACTACCACTCTGTGGGCGTGGCTTATTTTGTGGGTTTGGCTTGCCAGCCATGTGACCGGGTGGGCGTGGGCCTCGGGAGCTTGGCAGTGGCCGGAGAAGCGGGGGGGGGCATTGCCCACCCACAAGGCAGCCTCCAGCAGCAGGAGCAGCAAGACCACGGCAGCGGTTCTTCTAGGAGGCTCCGTCCGCCCTGAATGCTTCTCCCCATTCGATGATCCTAGGCTCCTGCCGCCCGTTCCCGCTCCCCTCAGCAGCTCGAGAAGCCTCGAACATGCGAAAATGCCTAGGATCATCACCGCGCGTTCGTGGCTTCTCAGACTGCTGAAGGGAGGGGAATGGAGATAGGTCCTGCTGCCCGTTCTTTCAGTGTCTCATGTGCTCCCTCAGCCATCCTCCCCTGCTTGAACTCACTGTGGGGTAGGAAGGCAGCGCATGCGCAGTGCCGGAAGCTCAGCTTCTGGGCATGCACAGAAGAAAATTTTAAAAAACATTTAAAAAATTGTTTTTCAAAAAATGGCGGGTGCCCAGGCACCGGCAACCGACCGCACCGGTACTGTGACGTCACCAGCGGGGCCGCTACCGGTGCTATAGAGTGGACCGCACTGGTAGGAACCCACCACTGAAGTGTACCTATGGGACCACATGCTCATTCTGACCCAAGAACAGAAGGACAGAATCTATGATTCAGCCATGAGTGACATTAAGTGAGTTTCCGTAATATCTATTTCTGTCACAAAATCATAGATATAAATAAAAAGTCCTTCTAGGCCAAGACTGTCCTGCATTGTGAAACTGTCGACCTACTTTTCCTTAGCAAATCAGTTCTAATGGGATTCAAGATACCTGGGTTGGTAAATAGTTGCATTTCTCTTGGATCGCAGGGCTTTGTGGCTTGAACCAAATTCCCACTATTCTGAGGTTGATACCTATTATGGTAACTCTATTCATCAAAGCTTTCTTCAAACAATGTGGATACAGGCAAGTACAGTACTAGCTCCTGTAATTGATAAATGATATGAAGCCATTGCACTGGTCAATAGAGTGGAATTGTCTGTTTATTTTATTTCAAGTTCCAGCTTGTCATCTTAGAGGCTGATCTTGGGGACACTCATCTGGAGAACTTCCACTTGGGTCACTCCTCATTTTCCCTTTTTCCTCTTTGGGTTTCAAAGAAAGGTCATTGAGAAAGTCAAAGGAGAATGCTGGCACTGAGATATCTAACTGGAAATGAGGTGATTGAACTGTAATGAAATGAGGTACTACACTCATTAGTGGTCAAAAATTATTTTAACTGAAGACCAAAGCTAATTTTTCTGCTTTGAACTGTGCCAAACTGATCGATGTTTAGCTGGGCCAACAACTGAGGGTAGTCCACTTCCTTCTCTCCAACCTGATTGAGTGATTTTAGCCCTTGGTCAGGATTATAAAAACATAAGCATGCACATAAACACTCCATTTTTTTTCAATTTTAAATACAGTAATTTGTTAGCCTATTCTTGTGTTTATCTATTCCTTATCTATTCCTCATCTGATAAATCTTGTTGGACCTTACTTGCTACAGTATTTGATGAAACCTAGCAATCACTGTCATTCACATTTGATAAAAGAAAGTTTACACAAAATATATCCAGCCTTCCTGTATATTTCATTAGGAAATCCAGAAAATAGTGAGCATGACTATCTTCCAACTCTGTAATTCTGTTCTGTTCTGTTCTTTATAGAAAGCACAGTGTATTAATACTTGTTTCACCATTCCCTGGGTTGCATAGGCACTAAGGTTTATTATATGATATCTTTTTTTAAAAAATACCCCTATATACAATGCATCAAATGCTCTACAATATATTGGAACTGTAATTGTTCCAAAGTATCTTGATGATTTAAAGATAAAGATGTTATTTCCAAAGTAAAATTGGTTTTGAAGTAATTTGATGTACTTGCCAGTCCATATCATTGACATTTTTTTTGTCATTGACCAGATTTTACCTATCGCATTAAAACTAGGAAATCTGAGAATATCCAATAGTAATATAGTTGTCTCTCTAATGAACATTTCAAGCTGGAAATGAAATATATCTGATAAGTACCAGGAGTGCTAAACCAGGAAGAAAATTTAGCATCACTTATCAGTGAAAATTACCCAGTGACTGTTCAGTATTCTAATTGTCACTCAGCCATTTCATGTAATCCATTTTGTCCCTCTCAACCCCAATCTGATTTTCCATTGCCTTACTTCCATGCATTATAGAATATAACATATATCAGTAGAACAGTTCTTGCTGATATGCTGTTCAGAGAAACTTGCTAACTAATCAGATTGATTTTATTGATAAATTATTAGAAACATGAATTTATTAGAAACATAGCTTTGGAGTATTAAAAAAAAGAGTATGCTCCAGATTCAGCCAGACTCCAGTCATTCCATCCTGTCCTCTTCTCCTCCCAATTCCATCCTTTTTTTGAAGAGTTTGCTCCACGTGGCCAGGTTTATGTAACACAGATTGACTCAAGAGACATTGTATTTTAAATCAAATTTAGCATCTCTACACCCAAACCAGTTCAACAGATCACAACTCTAAAATCAGTACAGAAGCTCATTTTTATTTTACCATTAAAAGTATAATCAGTGTCAAATATTTAGTTTAAATTAAGTGCTAGGCATTGCTGATCTATGATATGTTAATACTCCAATAGCATTTTTATATTAAAGAGGTCATTACTTTCTCTCTTTTTCACATGTGAAAGCAAGAATACATTCCAGGAAGATTTGGTCATGAGGAAACCACTGGATATGCTGCTTTTTCCCTAGAAGAAAGTCATGAAAATGCCACAATATCAATGTTTGTGCGAACACGCAAACCTTTTGGCTTCTTATTTGGTCTAGAAAGAAACACGTCCCTATTTCTCAAGGTCTGGCTAGAAGATGGGAAACTTGCAATGTCAGGTCCGCACTCCGACAAATTCTTAAGTATGCAGATTATGAACGATGGAAATTTCTATTTCATTTCTTTAAAAATGAGGCCAAACACGATGGACTTGTTCCAGTCATCAAAAAAGTTGGGCTCTGTTTCTACACCCTTAAGAAAAATACACAGAAGGGATATTCTCTACATTGGTGGATTACCAGACAAGCAAGAAACCATTCTAAATGGTGGCTTTCTCAAAGGCTGCGTTCAAGATTTAAGACTCGGCAATCACCCACTTGAATTTTACCCAGTTACCGCTTCGCTGAATTCTGTCAGCAGCAAGAGTACCCTGATCAATGTAGTTGCAGGATGCATTGGAGATGACCTCTGTAAGGTAAGAATCTGGTTTTTTAAGGTGCTGTTCCCATGATTAAAAAGAGTAAATGCCTGGAACTCACTACCTGACATTGTGGTTTCGTCACCAAACCCCCAAAACTTTACCCTTAGACTGTCCACTGTCACCTGATTCCTAAGAGGTCAGTAAGGGGCGTGCATAATTGCACCAGCGTGCCTAACGTCAATGTCCTAATGTTCCCTCTTATCAGTTCCCCTTTGATCTGGTATGGTTCCTAAGCAATATGTGACAAGAATATTAGGAATATCTCAAGGCTTTTTGTGAAAGAAGTGGGTAAGATCAGATTTTGCCAAACTGCTTTACAGTTTGTGGGCAATGATACCACAAAGTGTCTGTAGACTGGAAGGGCAGCTCTAAAATCGCTCAGTAATGACAACCAGTAAGCAAAGCTGCTGTTCATTAAGAGCAACTTGAACTCACTGTAGTTCCCAAATCAAAATATTCTCATAATTACTTTAAAACCACACTTTACAGAACAAGCTAATCATGGGGCATGTTACAGGCATTTAGACCTGGCATCAAGATTCATAAAATGTTAAACAAGAAGTGAATGTTGTATTGCTGAAGAAATGTAAAAGTAGCCAAAAATGGATTAGACGTATCAAAAAACCTCACAACTTTTAACACTTTATAAAACATGGCATCCTTTAAAAAAAACCTATCATCTATGAATTATATGCAAGGGAATGTACAGGCTTATGGAATATATTATGTTGTGGATTCTGTGTTTATATCATGTATGTTTCACATTATTCATTTAAATCTCAAACATTTAGGAGCATTTTAATGATTTCCTTATAAGCTTGCCTGGTTTTCTCAAGAGTTTGCCCTGCTTTCAACTTTTAAATTATACCATTTTAAACGAAAATATGACATTCCTTATTCATTCTCACTTCTCCTTGCCATTTGAAGCCTTTGAGAGGAATGACAACTGAACTCACAGCATGCCTAACCCTTGTCTAGGCCACTCTCTTTCTGTACTTCTCTATTACGAGGGTGAGTCAAAACGTAATGCCATTTTCTTTAGGACAGGTATAATTACCAACATTGCAGTTGGTAATTATACCTGCAGTTTTCACTTCCTCGTCACTGGAATAATGTTTGCCTTTCAAACCCTCTTTCATGGGGCCAAAGAGATGATAGTCTGAAGGAGCTAAATCTGGTGATACGAGGCAAACATTATTCCAGTGACGAGGAAGTGAAAACTGCAGTGAAGAAGTGGCTCAAAGAACAGTCAACAGAATTTTACGAGGCAGGGATACATGCTCTCATTCGAAGGTGGAACATTGCTATTGAGAGAAATGGTGACTATGTTGAGAAGTAGGGATGTGATCCACAGAGGACCAGCTTCATTTTGATGTATGCTACATGTTACTGTGTTGGTAATTATACCTGTCCTAAGGAAAATGGAATTACTTTTTGACTCACCCTCGTACATGATTTCTGCTGCTTACAAACGCAATGGCTAGTGCTCACCAATACTTTGTGCTTTCTCATTATTTGTTTTTTTTTCCCTTCCCCTCACGAGTTGATGAGCTGAGGAGACTTCAATCTAACGGATTTGCAGTAATGCAGACACAGTTCGGGTCTCTATTTATAGACATTTTTGCTTCTCCTACCATTCCAGGCTCAAGAGCAAGATGCAACCATAGTTAATACCATAGGGAAAAGCATATGGTTACCAAAAAAATGCTGACAAGCTATTATTTCTCTTCACAACTTGAAAGAAGCATTTTAATGCAACAGGAATGGCATTCAGGTCCCTTAACAGTAACTATTAAGATTTTGTTTCTTTTTCTTTTTTGTGGAAATCAGACAAATGGAGCCTGAATACATGGATTTAAAAACGAGCTGGCAATTTATTTTATTTCTATATGCAATGGTGGAAAGGATTTTTGTTGCTCCGGGACAAGAGTGTCAGAGTTCAGGGAATTGGGAGACTGATTAAATTTTGCTTTTCCAGTATTCGGCTGGAAGATGAGCAGAGATTGCTTTCTAGTGTTTCTAGTGGGTTCTTAGTATTTCTAGGCCTGCAGAAGTAGCTACAATTCTCGATTGCATCAAATTATGAGAGAAACAGTAGGCCTGGGAATGTCCTGAATGCATTAATGGAGTCCTTTGACAAGCATGCTATTTGTAATCTTGGTTCTATGAGGGCTTACATACATGTGCTCCTTGATGTCAGAACCATTAAGTAGTGAACAGAAGCCAGCTCAAGGCAAAAATAATAAAAATATATTTTTTAAAAAGTAGACAGGATCTACTTTTCCTTCATTCCTCACCACTTTATAGCCTGACAGTTCCTCTGACTTGAGAAGTCCAAAGTTATTTCTCCCTTCATCTGAACTCCTTGTTTTCCTCCAGCCTTCACATCCATTTAATTATGCATCCGGGTAGGCAGGCATGCATTGAGTTGAAACTTGTTTTTTCTGTACAGCTGGATGCACAAGGAAGTTAATAAAATTGTATAAAAGTACAAAAAAATAAAAAATAAAAGCAAGACTTTAAAATTACAAATATTCAAACAACTTGCTGCCGTTTAACTAGTTTTCTGTTTGCCTTCTCTTCAATTTGTCGGCAGTTCAAAGACAAACAAAATCCCCAAAGAAGAAGTATTTCTACAATTAGGGAAAAAAAAGAAATTGGCTTCTTTTCTATACAATAGAGTGCCTTTATAATAGGCAAAGCTGTTATTACGCCTAGCAGTATTGTCTGTATTGACATGGGATTCTTATTTGAAAATAACAATAATAATAATAAAATCATTCACAGGGATGGAGACCTTTGTGTTGTGGGAAGTAGCAAGAGAAAGGTTAATATTTATTTTCCTCCCTCCGTTCTCTTTTTGGGTCTAATCAATTCTCCCTCTCCTGAAGTTATTAGCCCAGAGCAGGAAAAGAAATTCAGGCCCAAAAATGTTACCTGTGTTCCCCACAACAACTCCCAAGTGGGTCTCCTAGCAACCTTAGGATCTAATTTAGATCTAGAGAAAGTAGCACAGAAGATTGAACTTCCTCTCTCACAGTAAGGCTATTCTCATAAAAACTGGAGCCCCCCCCCCATGGCTGTTTGAAAAGGCAGAGAAGTTGAAAGACTCGATCTCAGATTTCTTGCTTCCTGTCTATTTCCCAGTTGAGGGTGAAATCAGAGGTCTTCACTAACTCTGCTACCTAAGATACTTTAGCTGGTCAGGTCAGGAAATTAACTGAGAATTTTTTGACATTTGAAGCAAGTATTTTGCCAATGGATTAAAGCCACCACTTTTTATTGGGTTTGCTTGCTTTAGCAAACAGATAAATAGGCCGGAGTGGCTGCCAGATCCACTCTAAACTCTGCATAAAAGAAATGGATGGTGTTAGATTGTGTGCGGGGGTGGGGTGGGGAGGAGAGACGAGCTGGCTATTAGATCAGCACTTTATTCTCGTTGGAGAGGAGACACAGGAACTGGCTGTAAACCGTAGGGGAGACGCTTTTATGGGGTTCCCTGCAGTTTAGCTAGCCAGTGACTAACATCTAAATGTGCCGCCACTATTCAGGCCAATCAGTAGCGGCTATGCAATTTACTACGTACCTCTGTACGTAACAGATGGCCTTCAAAATGTTGGATGGAAAATTTCCTTTAGTCCAGTGATGGCGAACCTTTTTTGGCTCAGGTGCCAAAAAGGTGCACGCGCGTGCAATAGCGCGCCCGTGCGTGCCCACACCCATAATGCAATGCCTTCCCCCATGCATGCGCACAACCACCGTGCTTCCACCCCGCACATGTGCACAATCCCCCACACTGCCCCCCCCGCGCATGCGCACAGGCCTCACTGAAGCCTCTGGACTTCCGGTAGGTCCGTTGGGCTGCTTTTCACTCTCCCCAGGGTTCAGGAGGCTTTCCTGAAGACTGGGGAGAGCGAAAACGGCTGAAAGGAAGGCCGAAAATCAGCTGGCCAGTGCACACATGCATGCTGGAGCTGACATAGGGCAACGCCTCACGTGCCCTCAGGTATGTCTCCGTGTGCCACCTCTGGCACGCGTGCCATAGGTTCACCATCACTGCTTTAGTCCATTGGCCACCCTGATGATAAAGTTACTCAACATCTGGAAGACCAGATCTGATGCATCCCTGATTAAAATATATGGAAAAATAAAACAAGACTAACTGCCACTAGTGGCATTGAGTGGAAGCCAGGAGAAAGGCAGATTTTTTTTCTTCTCCCTTGCGCTTTTCAACTGATTGGAAAAAGAGAAAACTTCGCTCACCTTTCATTCCCATTTTTTTCCTTTTTAGTCCGCTCCACCATGCCAGAACGGTGGTGTTTGCTATTCAATCTGGGATGACTTCACTTGTACATGTCCACCAAATATGGCTGGGAAAGCTTGCGAAGAAGTGAAATGGTGTGACCTCAGTCCTTGCCCTCCTGAAGCCCAATGCCTGCCGGTGTATCAAGGATTTGAATGCAAGTATTTCAGCTTTCTCCATTATTTGTATTCCCTTTTGCAAATTAAGGTAACAGAGCAACAGCTCTTTCTTTTTCCTGCCATCCTTTCAGGGTAAATGGGTGGTCCGCTTCTTTTGCTATGTTTGGTTTACCATTTGTCTGAAATGTTATAGGGTTTCCTGCTATAGCAGGGGGTTGGAATAGAAGACCTCCAAGGTCCCGTCCGACTATGTTATTCTGTTATTCTGGTTGCCTATTTATTGACATCAATACAAAAATTCCAACTGAGATGAGCATGATCAATAATTTAAAGAACAGAAGACTACAAATAGGCAAACTTAGATCAGCTGATGGACTGCAGAGGGCTTTGTATGGGATGCTAAGGATCATACATTCCAAAGGTGAGCACAGCTGAGTCCAGTTTGGGAGGCAGGTACCTTAAGACTGTACCATCCATTTTGCCCCAAAGTCCAAAAATGCAAAAGGGCCCGGAATAGAGGGTTTTAATAGGAGTGCCCACCTATGCCCTGGGTTAGGCATCATGGCTCCAGAGATAATGTACAATTCACCAGAAGAAATGGGGCTGATCAGCAAGACTTCCTCAACTGATGGTTTTGCTTTTGCTTTTAACGCACAGAGAAACTTATGTGAGTGGCTCAAATGGAAATTTCTGTGTCAAATTTTGCCACTTATTTATTAATTTATTTATTTATTTGTTTGTTTATTTATTTATTTATTTATTTTGACAAGTGTGTGTAAGATTACAGACAAAGTATAAACATTAATATGAATATATAAGAAGTATAAGCATGGTTTAGAGTATATAATATTTTACGAATACATTGGAACTTTAGGACAGGGACGGTAGGCATGTTGGTGCGCTTATGCACGCCCCTTACAGATCTCTTAGGAATGGGGTGAGGTCAACGGTAGACAGTTTAAGATTAAAGTTATGGGGGTTTGGGGAAGAAACTACAGAGTCAGGTAATGTATTCCAGGCATTGACCACTCTGTTGCTGAAGTCGAATTTTTTGCAATCAAGTTTGGAGTGGTTTATCTTAAGTTTGTATCTATTGCGAGCTCGTGTATTGTTGCGGTTGAAGCTGAAGTAGCCATTGACAGGTAGGACATTGTAGCATATAATTTTGTGTGCTACACTTAGGTCAGATCAAAGGCGGCGGAGTTCTAAATTTTCTAGGCCCAAAATTTCAAGTCTGGTGGCATAAGGTATTCTGTTGCGAACAGAGGAGTGTAGTACTCATCTCGTGAAATATCTCTGGACATTCTCAATTGTATTAATGTCCGATATGTAGTGTGGGTTCCAGACAGATGAGCTGTATTCGAGTATTGGTCTAGCAAATGTTTTATATGCTCTGGTTAGAAGTACAGTATTACCAGAGAAGAAGTTACGCAAGATTAGGTTAACCACTCTTAATGCCTTCTTAGCAATGCTGTTGCAGTGGGCTCTGGCACTTAGATCATTAGAGATGAGTACTCCAAGATCCTTTACTGAGTGAGGATCGTCAACAAGGTCGTGATCATCTAGTTTGTATTTTGTGTTCTGATTATTTTTGCCAATGTGTAAGACTGAGCATTTGTTGATTGAGATTTGAAGTTGCCACTTCATAGGAGCTGAGGTGGCGCAGTGGTTAAAAGCAGCACTGCAACCTACTTCAGCTGACTGCTAGTTCAGCAGTTCAGCTGTTCAAATCTCACCGTCTCAAGGTTGACTCAGCCTTCCATCCTTCTGAGGTCAGTAAAATGAGGACCCAGATGTTGGGGGCAATATGCTGAACTCTGTAAACCGCTTAGAGAGGGCTGTAAAGCACTATGAAGCGGTATATAAGTCTAAGTGCTATTGCTATTGCTACTTGTTTGACCATTCCATTATTCTAAAAGTCATAGTAAATAGGAGCTCCAGTATGCATTTAAAATGATGGTGGATTGCATGCTGCAGTGACACATTAAGAAGAAAATTGCAGGGAGTCAGTAGCTTTGTATAGTATATAGAAATGCATATTTGCATGGTAAGATAGGAAGCAGGAGAAGGTGGCATGAATAAACATTACATTCCGATCCTCCTCTCCAAGGCAAGATTGTGGTTTCAGAGATCTGCTATTCTTTTTATACCCTAAGATTCATCAAAATAGACAACACACAAACGTAACAACAGAGAATCAATTTCTGATTGCTATAAATCTGAAATGATCTGGTAGTAGAGGCATATCTATCTACTTTATGTGTGTTCTATATTTTGAAGAAGGAGTAAAGATGGAGAGAGAAGGGAAAGATTAATTTTGTGGAGATTATTTTTTTCTCATAAATTGCCAAATATCCTTAATGCCACTAAGATTTGAAGCCCATAAAATCATGTACAGTAGGGACATCAGGACAGAATAGGAATCCATGACACTGACCAAGGCCAACTCATTTTTCTCAGAAAGCGGCAGATTTTCAACTATCTAATTATATCACTCTACTTGCAACATTAAGAGGGAGAAAGTGGAAGGGGAATATTTAGCTATCAGTGTGTTGCCGTTTGACTTTTCAGAATATGTTTGTTTATTTATTTATTTATTTATTTATTTATTTATTTATTTATTTATTTATTTATTTATTTATTTATTTATTTATTTATTATTTGTTCTTCTATGCCGCCCTACTCCCGAGGGACTCAGGGCGGCGTACATCAGATTTAGGAGAACATTAATAATAAGCAGTAATTTAAAAACAACAATAAAAATATACAAAAAATTAAAAAATATTCACAATCAGCCATACCAAGGGGGGAATTCAGATGGATTTATTCGTTCCCCCCTGCCTGCAGGAAGAGCCATGTCTTGACAGCTTTTCGGAAGGCCAGCAGGGTGGGGATGGTTCGGGTCTCTGGGGGAAGTTGGTTCCAGAGCGCGGGGCCCCCCACAGAGAAGGCCCTCCCCCTAAGGCCCGCCAGCCAGCATTGTTTGGCTGACGGGACCTGGAGGAGGCCCATTCTGTGGGCCCTAACCAGTCGGAGGGAAGTGTGAGGCAGAATGCGGTCCCGAAGGTAACCTGGTCCTAGGCCATGTAGGGCTTTAAAGATGGTGATCAACACCTTGAATTGTACCCGGAGACCGATGGGCAGCCAATGCAGCTGGCGGAGTATAGGTGTAACGTTCACGGTAGTACTATTATATGTGGACTGATAAAACTAGATGAACATTTATGTGGTAGCAAAGTGATCCAGAAAAATCTAATTCTTTGTTGTGATGTAATTATCTACAGTTTTGCAACCCAGATCTTTTAGCTGGAGCTAAGACAGTTCTAAAAACAGCACAGTGCTAATTCAGTACCACTGTCCTTCTATTTAAGGATACAGTGAGCTAAGGTTAAACCTTTAAACTGACCTCAAATGTCCTCCTCTTCTTCTCTTCTGGAAAATTATTTCAGATGTACATTGTCATGCTAATTAGTTGCAGGTTTCTTAAAGTTTTAACAAATTTTTCAGCTCCATAATCACACCAATCATTACAAAGTCAGGGCAATTAAGGAAATAATAAGTATGGGCTATCAATGTTTTAGATAATGGGAAGAAAATAATCAATTCTCTAACTCTTAAGATTCACATAAGTGTGCTTTTTTTATTGCTAAGCACTTTTGGATTCATGCCACGTGGAAACCACAGTGGATTCTCCCACAAATATATAGAGATGATAGCACTAGCCTTATGCAGTAAATTAATTCTTCTCATCTCTACTCAGGTATCTCCAATGCCATTTTTAATGGCAGAAGCAGTGCCATCTTTTATAGAAGCAATGGGAAGATCAGGAGAGACCTCACTAATATAACCTTTGGTTTTCGGACTCGAGACTCAGATGTGATACTCCTTTATGCCGAGAAGGAGCCAGAGTTCTTCTCTGTCAGTATTCAGGATACCACATTGTTGTTTCAGCTGCAAAGTGGTAATAGTTTTTTTACATTGAGCCTGGCTAGTTCCCTATCAGTGAATGATGGGAAGTGGCACAAGGTCACCTACTCTATGACAGAGCCACTGTCTCAGTCATCAAGGTGGCGCATTGACATAAATGATGAGAGAGACCATGCTACAAGTACTGTTGCCACTGGAAACCTTAACTTCCTAAGAGAAGGGACAGATATCTATTTGGCTGACAAAGCTTTTGATAAAAAAGATGGACTGAGAGGGTGCATGAGCACTGCGGAGATTGGTGGAATTCATCTCTCTTACTTTGACAATATTAAAAAACCACAAGAAGAGCAGTTTCTCAAGATCTCTGCCAATTCTGTTGTTACCGGTTGCCTTAAGCTGGATGCCTGCCGCTCAAATCCTTGCTTGAATGGTGGGCTGTGTGAAGATTTTTACAGCTATTTTCGCTGCACATGTGCCAAGGGATGGACTGGATCTCAATGTGAACTCAGTGTTGATGAATGCTCCTCAAACCCTTGTCTCCATGGAAATTGCAGTGATGGGATATCAGCTTACAAGTGTGTATGCGATCCTGGATACAGAGGAACGAGGTGTGAAGAAGACATAGATGACTGTTTTGGACATCTCTGTGGAAATGGTGCCACATGTGTAGATGGCATTAATGGTTATTCATGCCTCTGCACTGGGAATTTCACTGGAAGATTTTGCAGGTACGGTAACAAAGCTTTGATAAAGATAGTCATCCACTACGAGTAGTTAGAGATGCAGCTTTAGATCTCTAGATAGAGATTTAGAGCCGAGGTGGCGCAGTGGTTAGAGTGCAGCACTGCAGGCTGCTTCAGCTGACTGCAGTTCAGCAGTTCAGCTGTTCAAATCTCACCGGCTCAAGGTTGACTCAGCCTTCCATCCTTCTGAGGTTGGTAAAATGAGGACCCAGATTGTTGGGGTCAATATGCTGAACTTTGTAAACCGCTTAGAGAGGGCTGTAAAGCACTATGAAGCGGTATATAAGTCTAAGTGCTATTGCTATTGCTATTGCTATTATGTAGTGGTTAAGGTACAAGATCAGGAACTGGGAAATTGTTCTAGTCTCGTCTTAAGATACAAAGGTATCTTGGTAATTTTGGGTCAGTAACTCTCTCTCAGCCCTAGGAAGGAGGCAATGGCAAACCACTTCTGAAATCTTGCCAAGAAAAGTGCAGGGACCTGTCCAGGCAGTTGCCAATAGTCAGTACTTACTCAAAGAAAAGAAGGTGTGGCAAAGGCTTTTAATATACAAAAACAGGAGTGAATCCTAACTTTCACATACCCATAATAACTGCAGTTCATGGGGGCAATAAGGCATGGAGAAATAGCCAAAAATGGGGAGAGGGGGAAAGAAATAAGTCACCACATTGAGACTCCAGAACTCAAAATAGCCTCCACCTTCAAATGGTTCTTCATTGACAAACAGCCATTGAGACTTAATATTACATTTAATGCATTATCTAAAATGCAAACAGTTTTAGTGTTTAAAACTTTTCCAAAACTATAATTCTGATCTGTTTTTGTTTCATTTTCTTTGTTTAGTGACTTAGGCTTGTTTATGCTATTGGGGTTTTATGTAATTGATACAAATTATTTTGTGCCTCTAATTTTTTTACCAATACCCTCATTTTGGGCGGATATCCTTGTCCCTGAGAGTGAGTTGGGTGAGCATATAAATTTTCTTAAATAAAATAAATAATCTGTCTTGGCACACAACAATTAAATACACTATCAAAAGAATAATCTTAAACAAAAATATCAGAAAAAAAATGGGTGATGGGGATTGGGATTCTTCCTGACAGAATTTTTCCTCCTCTTGTGAGAATGCCTATGCAAGCAGCTCATAACCCAACAACATTTGGGAAGCGTGGGAATTTGGAAGTACAGTCTTTAGATTATGCAGCAGAAACAATAGGGAAAATTAGAATTTTGGAATCCAGGGAAGGTTGAAAGAGATTTTAAAACCCGCCACAGACCTACCGTATTTTTCGGAGTATAAGATGCACCGGAGTATAAGACGCACCTTAGTTTTGGGGGAGGAAAATAGGGGGGGAAATCTGCCTACCAGATATTCATCTGGCTAGCGTCCTTAGTCTGGTCAGCTTCAGCACATTATTTTATTCCCTGGTTAGGATTTAAAAAAACCTTCTTCGGAGAGAGGAACAATGAAAGAACCTGCAAGCCAGTAAGAGCTGGGAAGATCATTAGCACCTGGTTAGGGCTAGAAAAAAACTTATTCGGAGCAAGTAGAGCAATGAAAAAAACCCTGCAAAGACTTAGGGCTGGAAAAACATTCTTTGAAGAGAGTAACAATGAAAAAGCCTGCAAGGTAAGAGCTGGGAAGTTCTGTTAGCACCTAGTTAGGGCTGGAAAAAAAGCTACATTCGAAGTATAAGACACACCCAAATTTTCAGCCACTTTTAGAGAGGAAAAAGGTGCGTCTTATACTCCGAAAAATACGGTAGTTAGTTGTTAGATGAGAGACCATTAAAGAATTCCAGAGCTGTAGATTAGACTGGAAAATTGGACTAGCTTTTGGAAGAATGTAGTGGTAAACCATTGTTACCCCCCCCCAAAAGCACCACACCTCTCTGCTCTTCATTTTAAGCAACCCAATTTTTTTCCCCAGTCTTCCATGAAAGCCTAAAAAGAAGATACATTAATTTCAGTGAGACTCTTCTAAAAATAGCCACTCCCTTTATTTGGGTTAGTCCTTCTTCCAACTCACCTTTCCCACTGGTCTATGACAATTCCCCACAGCCAACACTCCATGGCCAACTCACTGCGGCCAACTCACTGCAGGACAACTAGCCACAGCCAATTAGCCGCAGGACAGGAGTTACACTAGTATCAAAGAAATAGTGGAATAGAATCGTTGAAGAAAGGATGCAGAAGGAGGGACAGAATTAAATGTGAATGGCAAAACATTAAAATATTTTTATTTACTTTAATTGATTAAATAAAATGGTTAAATTGTCCGACAGTGAGTTGTACCACAGCAAGTTGGTCATGATAGCTGCTGTGGCCTAGAGGTGGAGCTCTTGCCTCACAATCAGGAGGTTGTGAGTTCAATCCTAGGTAGAGGCAGATGTAGGGTCTCCTGCATGGGCAGGGGGTTGGACTAGATGACCTGCAAGGTCCCTTCCAACTCTGTTAAATATCAAATATCAAATGATGAGTTAGTTGTGGAGAGTTGGTCGCAGCAAGTTGCCTGTGGCAAGTTGTCCCTGTCAGGGTTCCAAATAGCATCCAAACTTAAATCAGAGTCCGAGGCAAAGTATTCCTCAAAGTTCCAATTTATTAGCAGAGCCATGTTGGCACATCTGTGAGAAACCAGAATCTAAAGCTACAAGGGTTTCTCCACCCAGTTTAAAGTTCATTCCCTTGTTCCCACACCCACAAGTTCATCACGTTGACCAGTTGTCTCTTGCCAACGTGTCCGTTACTCCCATCAGCTTCTGGCCAGGTGCTGAACAAAGAATGACCTTGAAAGCCTAAAAGGAATTTGTTTTGGCTACATGTCTACATTGCTCATAGAACAGCCCCTCCCAAATTCCCACATCAAGACTACATTCTAAAGCATCAAATGTGGCAGGCCAAAGTCTCTAATAAAATATGGCTTCGGACTGACAGTCCCATTCCGTCTCCCATTCTAGAAAAAGAGTGCCCAAGCGGTCTCCTATATTTGTTATCTGATTACTTGGAAGTAATCACCTCTATTTAGTCTTATATGAATCCAAGAGAAGACTCAGTAGATTACGTATCAGGGTTTTTTAATATATTAAAAATAGATATGCCTGGAAAGAATATTGGGATATTATTATAGACTTGGTTTTTTTTCCCCCACTATAGGCGCATACGAATGCCTTCAACACTGTGTGGGAATGAGAACAGAAATATCACCTGTTACAATTATGGCAACTGTACTGAGTTTGAAGAACGCTTAGAGTGCATGTGCCTCGCAGGCTTTACAGGGTTACAGTAAGACTTTTTGATGTGTCATGTCTGATTTGAGAATGAATGTATAATTTTTTTTCATGCGACTGCACGTGTATTAACTGTTTATTATTACAATCTAATTCAACAAACACTGGGATTAACAGAAATACTAAGTTTGTTTATTGCAGTAATGTATCACCCAGCTATTAATTCAATTGCAGAAGCAGTGAAAAAACAAAACAGAACCCACACAAATGTATTTTGAAGGGCTCACCCAAACATGAAGGTTTCACATTAAAAAGCTATTTTGTATAAGGTGGGATCATTTTTTAAAAAGTAAAATAAAATTATTGGCATGAAGGAACTTAGTTTATGAATGAGATTATGTGAGTTACAAAATGCTATAACTTCAAAAAGGTTGGAAGATATTGTGATCAAGCCCATCTACGGGAAGCTGTACCACATAGTTTCTCTGCACATGTAGATAAACCCTACATGTAGCACAAATCATGATTTGCTTTACCTTATGGCTTCCTATTCACTTTAGCTCCATGCATGCACACTCCATTTACCACAATGAACAAGATTCCCCAAATCCTACATTGCTAGTTTCAAAATAATCTGTAATCTATGGAGTTCATCCTGTAAATACTACCTACAAGTAATGCTTGCAACCTATCTTCTCTCCAGTTCTAAGGATTCAACTCTCAAAATTTTGATGTAACGAACAATTCTGGTGGTTGGAATCCACAAATAAAAAGAGAACCTAGATTGGGGAAGGCTGATGTAATCAATGTCACCTGAAAAAACCTTATAGGAGAACAATAAAATTATGTTTCACAGCCTCACTCCCCTATTCATAGCCGAATCACTTTTAACAAAAATGAAAGTAAACTGCACACATCTGCATATATTGTTTAATATGAAATATGAATGATGAATGACATGAAATATTTGGCACTCACAGCCATGATGCACTATATGGCCCAAATACCCAAAGAAAACATTAAATACCAAGTCATGTACAGTAGATTTAAGGATGAATTAAGAATATTCAAAAAGCAATGGTGCATTTTTTTTCCTTCTCAGAGGTTTATAACAATAAGAAAATGCATGTTCTGCTGATCTATAAACCTAATTACTATAATTAAAGAAATTAAATTCATTATATTTTCAACCTTACTAGTTAGCAAAAAGTTTTAGCTTTTCAGTAATGAATAAATGGCATTGTGTATCACTTCCTATATTCTTGACATATAATAAGGGTGTCTGCATGTTTTAGGGTTATCCTAACTGAACATATATTCCAAACCAATTCTGAAATGTTTATTTTAAATATTGTAAACTGCCCAGAACTTTTTTCATGTTATGTGGCCTGACATTTTTTTTTAGGTCAGATTGATATTTTAACATTTTTCTTCTAGTTTGCTTTAGATATATGAATTAAATCTTGATTCCTGTTTGAAATATTTTCACAGTTAAGTTTAAAGTTCTCAAAGTGTTTGCCATCTTGGAACTCTTGTTACAACACTTCACACTTCCTATACACAAATACAAATATATATTTATATATCTGACATTACAAAATTTTCTATAGCATTATCAATACTTACTAGATTTCATCCGTGTTCTGTGTGACCAGAGAACATAAACTAACAGATACCCCAACTTTCTAGTTATAGTTGCTATTGTTTTTACAAATAGCAGAACAGTAATGTCATATAAATAGGGACGCGGTGGCTCAGTGGCTAAAACACTGAGCTTGTCGATCGAAAGGTCAGCAGTTTAGCAGTTCAAATCCCTAGTGCCACGTAATGGGGTGAGCTCCCGTTACTTGTCCCAACTTCTGCCAACCTAGCAGTTTAAAAGCACATAAAAAATGCAAGTAGAAAAATAGGGACCACCTTTGGTGGGAAGGTAACAGCATTCCGTGTGCCTTTGGCATTTAGTCATGCCGGCCACATGACCACGGAGACGTCTTCAGACAGCGCTGGCTCTTCGGCTTTGAAACGGAGATGAGTACCGCCCCTTAGAGTCGGGAACGACTAGCACATATGTGCGAGGCGAACCTTTACCTTTAATGTCATATAAATGCTTGCATTTGAATTTACACTGCATGTACAATATATCTAATTCACTTTAAATATTTCTTCATATCACTGTCATCTTCAACATTCTCAAATCTGCAATCCATCCATAATCCAGCAACGCAGGAGAATCCATTGGTTTTTATTATTAATATCTGTTTCTCTTTTCTGAATTTTTTCCCTATCTGTTTTGTCCTTCTCTCCTCCCATTCCGGTTTCCTTTCATTAAAATGCATCTTTTAAAAAGGAGAGCATTAGTCTCATTTATGGAAACTATTAATTTTGAGCTCCAAAGAAGATCAATGTGGTTAACTCACTTTCTGCAGTGAGATGTTTTATACTTAGATACTCATAATACCCATCATGGAGCATGATGACTTGAGATAACAGGAAGTGAAGTTCTGTAAATCTGGAAGAATCAGGCTGAGGAAAGGTGGCTTAAACCATTTCAGAGCCTTGAAAACAGAAAGCCAAATTTATTTCCCTTCGTTTTCTCTTAGAACAGGTGGTCTAAATACTAATCTAATGTTTGCTTTGCAGATGTGAAGTGGACATCAATGAATGCAACTCTAATCCATGCCTCAATGGGGGCCTCTGCCAGAACCAGATCAACAAATTTTACTGTATCTGTGATATGAATTATGCTGGTGATCGCTGTGAAACAGATGTAAGCGACATCTCCTTTTATGTCTCTCTCTTGATGTGGCAGAATCTTTTTCAGCTACTTTCCTACCTTATTCTGCGCATGGATGATGACCCAGAAGTGGAATGGGGTGAACCAGATGATTAAGCAACGAAATCCCTCCAGTGTTATTTTAAAGCCATCAAAACATAGCAGAAGATATCTTGGCCAAAGTGAAAGTAAAAATAACAACAAATCCAAAACCTCTAACCATGTTTCAGCAATATTTCAGGTAGATGTAAAGTCCCTCATTGCAATGATTTGGAGTTGTTATTGCAATGGTAAACACAGAGGCTGTGAGACAGATTTGTGATACTTGATATTTTTAAAGTGATAGAGAAGGCAGGGAAAGGTTCCAAAAACAGATTTCCATTTTCACTTGCTGATAATGTCTTCTAGTTTGGAATTTGTTCAGTAGTCTGGTTTTTATCCTGTCTTGTCCCTTAATGTTGTAAGATGCAAAAACAAACATCTTTGACTTCAAAACAGGTGATGCAGCCTACAGCCTCAGAGTTATAGAATTATATAGAGTGCCCCCAATGCATTGAGGGTTGTATCTGGAGCCCTTCCAAATGTTGCTGCCAAATTGTAATTTTAATTTGATAGAAAGGGAAAGGGATTAATCATATTATCAGTTTGAATTTAATTTTGATTTCAGTTTACTTACATTAAACATTACATTACTTACGCTTTGGTTTCCTTTACATTGTGCAGCTTGAGCATCAAGAGGATATGTATTCCCTTCCTTTTTTTTAATATGGTTATTTTCTTCCAATACTTTGAAATCACCAACTTGTATTTCTGACTTTCAAAATGTTATCACTGATCTTAAGTGTCTTAATTTGTGCACATGTGTGTGCATGCATGCAATGTCTGATTGGATGGAAGCATGCCTCGGTATGACTTTAGATATATTGTACACATGCATTTTTTAACTATAATCCCTTTGTTTCAGTATTCTTAAGACTACTCTAGCTTCCTGCAGTCCAGACATTTGTTAGAGTGATGTCATTGAGAGCAGATAGTTTAGTTTAGTTGCAGCTAAAATCATAAATATTTTTATAGATTGATTCAAATGTAATGCTCAAGTTAATATGCTCCTCAATTACATTTTAAATTACACACTGAACTCAGATCATAATGAACTCTATTTATATAAAACCCAAATGCCACTCACGCATCATCACGAAATCTCCAGAACTGTAATGCCTACAAACTTGAAACTTGGCATGTATGTTCCTCTTGGCTTCTAGGTGCTCGCTAGGAAAAGATTTTTCAAAATGATCATCAGATCATAAGTTGTTTCTTATATTATTTTCAACACACTCTGATGCTAAGGAGTTAGATGTTCTACTCCCCCTCCCCACCTGAAAAGAACTCTGTTCCAACTGCCAGTGGGCATGGCCAGTGCGTGACTCATCCGGCCTGCAGGCTGGGAGTTTAGACATTCTACTCCATGCTAAGGAGTTCAGTTTCGTAGCGAAGCACAGGTATCCAGCTACTAGTCAATGATATACTTTGGTGCTCCTATGAACTTAAAGCACTCACTTCAGAAAAGTTCTGTTCCAGATTGTCCTAATAATTGAGTCACTCTAGGTTCAGATGATTTATGAATAAAGTTACTTTGTCTTGCTAAGATTTAATACTAGCCTGTCCCACCCAGTTCCTGTATTGCTGCTTCACCATCTTTAGTAGGCAGGCCCAAATTTGGGCTTGTAGCAATAGCACTTAGACTTATATACTGCTTCATAGTGCTTTACAGCCCTCTCTACATGGTTTACAGAGTCAGCATATTGCCTCCAACAATCTGGGTCCCCATTTTGCTGACCTTAGAAGGATGGAAGGCTGAGTCAACCTTGAGCCATTCAAAAACAAAGTCCTAGAGTGAGCCGTGAGTTAGCAGTACAACATTCTAAACAATGCACCACCATGGCTTGTTCAGCCCTTATTTTGTCATCAAAACTCTAGGTACCCTTTCATCTCCATGGATGGATGAATGGATGGATGGATGGATGGATGGACGGACAGATGGTATCTAGCATTACCATCTTAATTGGAAAGTGAATTGATAATGACCTGGAATGAATGCAGAATTAATGGATTTAATATTCAGTTCATTAACCATGTGCTCCAAAGCAAAAATTAATGTATGGCTACCTATATTTTAAAAAGGGCTTTTATTCTGGCACAGAATAGTCTGAATAAACACTTTTTCTTTGTTTCGTATTGAAAATGGCTGTAGCACTATGTTGAGTAACAGAAGAAAAATGCTTTACTAATATTATATTATAGTAGACAGTTCTGATTGCTGTACATAATGTTTGGGGGTATCTTGCCAAAACGAACAAAAAAAATATCTAAGCAACACAAATGATGTTGCAATAATAAATTATGTTATAGGTTTGGAATATGGGAAAACTACAGAATTTGTAAGAATGATTGCTCTCAAAAATATCTTCTACAATATAAAAATGAAAATGAAAAATTTGTCCAATGAGGTTATTCTGCAGAATAGGCAAGGCATGTATCTATTCCCCTCCTCAAAATGTATTTTGAGATTGTGGGATCAGATACTAGGGTGCAAATATGTATTTAAAATGTGTCATTAAAATAACTAACAGCCATTCCTTCATATTTGTTTATTTGTTCATAAAATTTAGATATCACCTCACTCTCAGAGTGACTCTGAAGGGTTTTCAGCTAAATGCATAAAAAACATATTTTTTAAAAAAAAGCTTATTCCCTATATATGTTGCTAAGCCCATTAACTCCTGCAATCATGGAAATGACTCCTCCTTACACCTAGATTATTAAATCCATCCTCCAAATTCATTGTACATCTGTATTCTTTTACCACACTCTGTCTGTATTAGCATCTCTGTCTTTGTGCAAATAATAAACCTTCTGCTTTTATCATGCTGCCTCTATCTTTCTCATTTGTGTCTCTCTGTGCTATTCTCATTGTCTTTGAGGATGTCATGATTTATAAAGGTTTATGCACACTTCAGACCCATGCTACTTCGAAAGCTGAAGCAATGCTGTTTCCAAACTGTATTACACCTGAGCCCTGAGGTGTATGATTACTTAAACATCTCTCGAGACAAGTGTCTTTCACTAAAGACTAAAGCTGGGAGGATCAACCCTCCCTCAGGACAGAAAGCCTTCTTTTCCAATTTCAGAATACATTTGGGGCCTGCTATTTTGATTTCACCAAATGTCAACTGAAATATATACACACACAACACATTCTCTCTCCCTCCCTCCCTCCCTCTCTCTCTCTCTCTCTCTCTCTCTCTCTCTCTCTCTCTCTCTCTCTCTCTCTCTCTCCTGCATGAAATTTGTCTGTTTACATTTAAAATTCTCTCTCTGGTTTCGACCCATTACTTTTCTGAATCAGCAACTTTCTTAACAACTGTCAGTCATTAGAGCAGAATAAACAGTAGAATATAACAGTCCTTAACTAGAGCCACATAAATCATCAAGGCATGAAGCCAGTGCTGTGTTTCTTTGGCCTGAAAATGCAGCACCCAGGGCCCAGATTAAAAGCCTACAGGCTCCCCTTCAGACTTACTTTTTTCTAGTATGCAATAACCAAATCCAGACCAGTACTGTATCTCCAGGGTTAGTATTGGTGCATTCTTTAAAAAAAAATGACAGCTGTATATTACAGAGTTACACTTCTGCTAATAATGTTGAAATTATGAATAAGTATGGCAAATATTAGTAATGATGAATTCAAAACTAAAAAATACCCCTTTGCAGAAAATGACACTGGGATCTGCCTATTGGAGGGGCCTTAATGTATTCATTAATTGCAATTGGTAGTTAGACGTATACATCCTAATGGCATTTAAATTACAATAATAAATGCCTACCACTTCATAAATAATGTATTCCATATTTGCATAGTTGTTTCTATGCAGTTATTCTTGACTAATTATCGTACTGACAAAAAAGGTGTCAAACCCTGAATAACAACCTTTCCTTCCGTTGGCATATCTTTTCCCTTCATCTTGCATGTTCATCTTTCATTTTTGATCTTACTGCCATTCTTATATGTGCTCATTTTGTGAAAGCAAAACAAATTAATAATAATCCTATTAAAATAAGAAAGAATAAGCAAAATGTGTTTTGGCCTTAGCTCAGCAATATAATGTGAACTTGAGGGATTTTAAATCAGCTCCAAAATGAGTAGTATATTCACCAATACAAATTATGACCTTTATATAAATATATTTCTTATTTGTTCATTGTACTCCTGGATAGCACTTCAGATTTTACTAGTGAAAGGTAATATAAAGGCTACATTGAGTGAAGTTTGACTCCAGATGACTTCACAGACATATTCATGCAATGCAGAAGTATATTCTTTCAGAATGTTTTGTTCTACTTTTTAACCAACAACCTTTTACTTTCTCCCGCCAAATACTAACCAGGTCTGACTCTGCTTAGCTTCTGCTTAGTTTTTGAACCTAATAAGGTCACACAGGTACTTCTACTTAGTGAGACAACAAATTCAGTGGTTTGCTGTGGCTAAGAACTAATGCTGTGAGAAGGATTAAACTGTAATTATAAATACTTGTGGTTGCTTTATATTAGAGTTATATTCATACGGTGTTGAGATTATAATGAAGTTCTTGTTCCTTCATTTTTCATATCACAATAATTCAAAAGATCTCTTTTATGGAAGTATTCAGTTAGTTACAAATACTGAAACAGTGTTTATTTTCCTTCATTATAAAAGAAGTCGCCTTCAAACTTACTTCATACCGCACTAATCTATTTTTTTTCATTTACATAATCTTTGAAAGCAGAGGTTGCTTCTCAAAAGGAGTTTAATGATAATCTAATACCACGGCTTTGCAAGTTGTCTTAGAGCCATTTTGATCTAGTGGCACCAGGCTAGAAAGCAAGAGGCCATGAGTTCAAGTCCTACCTTAGCCATGAAAGCCAGCTGGATGACAATGGGCCAGTCACTCTCTCTCATCCCAACTCACCTCACAAGTGTAATATACACTTACATTAATAGGGGAATAGTAGGAGGAAGTGTATTATGATGTAGTATTCACCTCATTGAGTGATTTGTAAAAATAATAAAGACAGGATATAAATAAACAACTACATAAATAAAATTGGCTTCCAGTAGAGTTCTGGATATAATTGAAGGTGCTAGTTATTACCTATAAAATCCTGTAAGGAACAGGGAAAAGTTACTTGTGGGATCACCTGCTGATAATGATTTTCATCCATCCCATCAGTTTCTTCAGAGTATGTATGTTCTGGGTCACTTAGCAATAGCAATAGCACTTAGACTTATGTACCGCTTCATAGTGCTTTACAGCCCTCTCTAAGCGGTTTACAGAGTCAGCATATTGCCCCCAACAATCTGGCTCCTCATTTTACCAACCTCGGAAGGATGGAAGGCTGAGTTAACCTTGACTTCCATTAAACAATGCTATCTGCTGGACCCCAGCCTTATCCCTTCTCTGAGGCAGATTCCATAGGGATGGAACAGCATCTCCTTGAAGATCCAGGTGGCCTTCACCCTGTTAACCTTACATAAGATGCTGAAGACCTGGCTATTCCCCAGGCATTTGAGTCAGAAGGTTACATGAGTTCTGCTGCTATTGATGTGATTTTTAAGATTGTTTTATCTTTGGCTTGTATGCTGTGGATCATATTTTTATCCTTACATACCAGAATACAGTCAGTATTATGAGATGGGTGGCCATACATCATTTAAATCCGTCAATCAATCATTCAACTTCTGGAGTTCTACCTACACGCGAGGGAGGAGCTATATAGTTCATTAGAAGTGTGGCTCCTTGGTTCACATCTTTAATATTTCTGTCTTAGATGGCAATTGAGACTTCTTCCTAAGATAGGCAGTTTTTCAGGAAATACAGTATCTTTAGAAAGTAAGGCAATTAAAGCCCTGCCAGAATCTGAGTCATGGCTCAGAATGAAAACTATAGGTAGTGAATTAGTCCCTGAAAATAGAACATAGTTCTTTTCATTAGCATATTTGATATTAATGTATGCTGAAATCTAATCTATATAGACCGGTCATGTTTTCATTTAATGACCACTTTGCTTAACGACCAAATTGCCAGTCCCAATTGTGGTCACTAAATGAGAACTACCTGTGTGATCAGGGATGGGGCTGAAAAATTTTAGCAACCAGTTCGCTGCCCGGTTGATGGGTGGGCGTGGCCATGGGGGCGTGGCCTCCTCAGCCTCCTGCACCATGGTGGGGGGGCATCTTCACCCTCCAGAGGCTCCGGAGGCTTTCCATGAACCTCCAGGAGGGTGAAAACAGCCTCCCCCGGGCGCCCGAGGCCCTCCAGAGGCCGGAAATGGGCCTGTTTCCGGACTTCCGATACTTCCGGTAGGCCCGTTTTTCACCCTCCCCAGGCTCCAGAGGCTTTCCTCGAGCCTCCAGGATGACGAAAACACCTCCCCCAGGCACCGGAGGCAGGAAACAGGCCCATTTCCAGACTTGCGATACTTCCGGTAGGCCGGCTTTTCCCCCTCACAGAGCCTACGCCCGCGCCCTGCACTTACCTGGCATCCAAAATGGGCCATGTGGAGACTCCTGGGAGGGGCCGGGTGGGCAGAGTCAGCCAGTCCTTGGAACAACCGGTTTGGCGAACCAGATTAAAATTAATATCCGGTTGTCCCGAACCGGTCCCACCCCTGTGTGTGATCCACTTCTAATTGCCAGAAGTTATTGTTTCTTCTTCTTTTTTATTGTTGCTGTCTGTTCACCAGCATTGTTTGGTTCCTAAGTACTGCAAATCTATACAGATATCTGTATATAGCACAGAAAAAAAGCATATACCTCCTCCCAAAATTTACCAAACTCTTCCATTGATACTATTTTTTTTCTCACTCAGTAAAAGCTCCTATTTTAAAAGATAGATTTATTTATTACTGAGTTACTTTTACATCTTCCTCAAACCTTCAGATTTTCAATCACTACACAATTGCATAGGTGTAAATAACCAAACAATTTTTATATTTTAAAATATTAACAGGTGCTGAGGTGTTATGCAATACTAGTCCTCCCCCCTTAAAAAATAAAAAAAGAAACCTGAAATGGCTTTTTATATTTTCATGCAAATGCAGCACTATATTTCTATGTTTGTGGCATATCCTCCTGCTATAAATACTGATGATAAAGCTAAAAGATTCCCCCATAGCTATAACAGATGCATTGGTGTGCTGCACTTGATAGTGTTAAAAGCATAACAGAGGTTGTGTTGCATTCATTAACTATACATCCGTGTCTGTCTATCTGTCTGTCTTTCTAAATGCTGGGTGCTCACCTTGTTTGCTTCTTCTGGATAGTGGTACAGAGTTGCCCTGAAAAGAGATGTCAAAGAGATGAGCTGTGGCACTGATCTGTGGTGATAGTATGCTAAATATAACCTGGAGACAACACTAAGTAAAAATGAAACAAAATGTTCTAAGCAGGAATTCTGGGAATTGGTAACTTCCTAATGAGGTTTAATAAAATTTTATAAACTCACTAATGCTAAGAAAGCATGCTTTCAGATTGCTGGGTCCTCCTGGCAGCACCATTCAACTGTGGTTCATCTTGTTTCTCCCTTTTTAAAAAATAATAATAATAAAGGTTCCTCAAAACTGCATCTCTTAGTTCAAAACACTTTCTGTTTTGCAATAGACTCGTAAGTACTAAGAACAAGTGCTATGTTAAATATTACAAAATATTACAAAAGCAAAATCTGTGGGAGGATATCAGTGTAGTAAATGATGTTTTGTTTTATAATTTTGTTAACCGTCATATTTAATTTGGATGGCTAGTGTCTCCGTGGCGTCTTGTTTGTACTTCTGTCAAACCGGTTGTTCACTTTCTTTGAAAAGCAAAACAAACACAAAATAAAAAGTAGAGATTAAAAGGAAGCACAAAGTGCCTGTGACACCTCCCCTTGCTTCTGTTGAGACGTAGAAAAATGAAAACACACCGCTAGTCAAAAAGAGTTCTATTGGTTAGGGGGCAATTACAGTTAATGAAATGGAAGAATGGTAATAAATCATTTCAACTTTCTCGGCATATTCTATTCTATTCTATGCTATGCTATGCTATGCTATGCTATGCTATGCTATGCTATGCTATGCTATGCTATGCTATGCTATGCCATGCCATGCCATGCCATGCCATGCCATGCCATGCCATGCCATGCAATGCACTTTATCTCAGATTAAAACTAAAAATGGGAACTATAGCCATTTTTTATATACGGTATCTGATATTTTATTTATTTACTTATTTTCACATTTTTGAACTTCCTATCTCCCTCAGATATCAACAGCATGCAAAGGAATTAAATATATACGCCTCTTATGTTTGAAATTAGTTAATTGTGCTTAAAATTCTCTCATAGAATAGAATAGAATAGAATAGAACAGAATAGAACAGAACAGAACAGAGTAGAGTAGAGTAGAGTAGAGTAGAGTAGAGTAGAGTAGAGTAGAGTAGAGTAGAGTAGAGTAGAGTAGAATAGAATAGAATAGAATAGAATAGAATAGAATAGAATAGAATAGAATAGAATAGAATAGAATAGAATAGAATAGAATTCTTTATTGGCCAAGTGTGATTGGACACACAAGGAATTTGTCTTTGGTGCATATGCTCTCAGTGTACATAAAAAAACAAGATACATTCATCAAGAATCATAAGGTACAACACTTAATGATAGTCATAGTGTACAAATAAGCAATCAAATAATACTAGGAAACAATCAATATAAATCGTAAGGATACAAGCAACAAAGTTACAGTCATGCAGTCATAAGTGGGAGGAGATGGGTGATAGGAACGATGAGAAGATTAATAGTAATAGTAATGCAGACTTAGTGAATAGTTTGACAGTGTTGAGGGAATTATTTGTTTAGCAGAGTGATTACGTTCAGGGAAAAACTGTTCTTGTGTCTAGTTGTTTTGGTGTGCAGTCATTTTGAGGGTAGGAGTTGAAGCAATTTATGTCCAGGATGCGAGGGGTCTGTAAATATTTTCACAGCCCTCTTTTTGACTCGTGCATCAATGGAAGGCAGGTTGGTAGTAATTGTTTTTTCTGCAGTTCTGATTATCCTCTGAAGTCTGTGTCTGTCTTGTTGGGTTGCAGAACCAAACCAGACAGTTATAGAGGTGCAGATGACAGACTCAATAATTCCTCTGTAGAACTGTATGAGCAGCTCCTTGGGCAGTTTGAGCTTCCTGAGTTGGCGCAGAAAGAACATTCTTTGTTGTGCTTTTTTGATGACGTTTTTGATGTTAGGTGTCCATTTTAGGTCTTGAGATATGATAGAACCTAGAAATTTGAAGGTCTCTACTGTTGATACTGTGTTGTCTAGTATTGTAAGAGGTGGTGGTATGGGAGGGTTTCTCCTAAAGTCTACCACCATTTCTACGGTTTTGAATGTGTTCAGTTCCAGATTGTTCCGGTTGCACCACAAGGCTAGTTGTTCAACCTCCCCTCTGTATGCGGATTCATCATTGTCTCGAATGAGACCAATCACTGTTGTATCATCTGCAAACTTCAGTAGTTTAACAGATGGATTGTTGGAGGTGCAGTCATTGGTATATAGAGAGAAGAGAAGTGGAGAGAGTACACATCCTTGTGGGGGGGGACTGTGCTAATTGTACAGGTATCTGATGTGATTTTGCCTAGCTTCACCTGCTGCTTCCTGTCTGTTAGGAAGCTTATGATCCACTTACAAGTGTGTTCAGGTACAGCTAGCTGATTTAGTTTAGTTAGAAGAATGTCCAAAATGATGGTATTGAATGCTGAACTAAAGTC
Source organism: Diadophis punctatus similis (assembly GCA_023053685.1). NCBI lineage: Eukaryota > Metazoa > Chordata > Lepidosauria > Squamata > Dipsadidae > Diadophis > Diadophis punctatus. The sequence goes on along the minus strand of JALIGW010000003.1, from coordinate 83,314,345 downwards.
TACAAAGAGGACCCTTGTTGATGTGAACCAAACTGACTTTGACTGTATTTTAGGTTGGTCTGATTTATGGACAGATTAAGGTAGATTTATGGACAGATTAAGGTAGATCACTGGATTGCCATTTGACTTCAGACTATCATCTCTTCGGCCCCATGAAAGAGGGTTTGAGAGGCAAACATTATTCCAGTGACGAGGAAGTGAAAACTGCAGTGAAGAAGTGGCTCAAAGAACAGTCAACAAAATTTTACGAGGCAGGGATACATGCTCCCCTTCAAAGGTGGAACATTGTTATTGAGAGAAACGGTGACTATGTTGAAAAGTAGGGATGTGATCCACAGAGGACCAGCTTCATTTTGATGTATGCTACATGTTCCTGTGTTGGTAATTATACCTGTCCTAAAGAAAATGGAATTACTTTTTGACTCACCCTCGTATATTTGGAGGGGGGAGCTGTCCTTTGTTAAATACTTTTTCTTAATGCAGCTATTTTAAAGTAAATATTCCCTTGCATGCAAGTTTTCTTCACATTGTGATTTTGGACAAGAAAGAGCTACATACTAGTAGACTTTTCAGTGTTGCTCTCCGTGGATCTTACAAATCCACTTTCAGATAAATCTGTAACAAGTGTAATTTACATCCCTAGTCACAACTCCCTTTCCTTTCCTTTCCTTTCCTTTCCTTTCCTTTCCTTTCCCTCCCCTCCCCTCCCCTCCCCTCCCCTCCTCTCCTCTCCTCTCTTTCTTTGTTTTGACTCCTAGTGACTGCCTGAACTGCAGTTTACTTAGCAAGGTTTTTCAGAAATGATTTGGCATTGCCTCCTTTCTAGGCTGAGATACATTGACTGCCCCAAGGTCACCCAGCTGGCTTTGTGCCTAAGGCAGGATTAAAACTCACATTGTCCCAGGTTCTAGCCTGATGCCTTAATTACTATACCATACTAAAATAGTAGTGTCACAATTCTATTTCATAAACATCACCAAAACTGTTCATTTCATGTTCATGTGAGAAAGACCTACCAAGAAATAAGGAATAGGAAAACATGTAACATTTGACATTGTTTCTCCAAAGAACTGTGAATAGTACAACAGTAATGCAAGAGTACTGTACATGCAAGAACCTTGTATTTCGAAAGAGGTGAGCAACCCCACTTCAGATACCACATGTCTCTTCCTCTTTTTCTGCAGCCTTCTCAAGAACGTCCCTGCAGGGGGGGGGGGTATGGCTCCAGCCCCTCCCTAGTCACAGGTTTACTCGTTTTATATGTGTCTTGGTAGCGTTTTTGTTTAATTTTCCTTTTATATCTCCCTGACCAAGGGTTGCACCCCCTGTTTCACTTTTCTCTCTCTTTAGAGGCTTGCTTCTTACTTCTCCTTCAATAGCTCTAAGCTCTGCAGGATTGTTTAAGATTTGCTTTATGTGAGGAATAGCCAGACATTGACACGTTTCTTGAACAAACTATTAAACAGTTTATTTAAATACAACTTCTCCGTAATTGTCAAGTGAATTTGTTACAGACACCAGCTCTTCAATTCTTTCTTTTACTTTTCTTCACTCTCTGAGGCTCTCTTTGCTTTCCTGACTAACCCTAAGCAAATCTAATTCTTCTTTGTTTCTAGGCCTATAGATAAGAGCACGTTTCACCGTTTATCTCTATCCACAGATTACTCAATATATATCAATCACTCTTGTTCCCTGACCCTGGCACCTGCTTCCCACAGAACTGCCTAAGGCCTAACTTCTCTATAAATCTTCTCTCTTTTGGAAGTCACACACAGAGCTCCTCAGCTCTTCTCACTAATACAGACAGAGAGCTTTCTTCTAGCTCTTCTTACTAAATCCTTCCCTACTGGAAGTTACCACATATCAGAGAGAGCTCTTCTTCTAGCTCTTCTCACTAGCTCTTTCTTCTATTGGAAGTTACCTCATAACATAACAGAGCTTTCCTCCTTTGACAATCACTTCATAACATTACAGAGAGCTCTACCTCTCTCTCAGCCAGGCCTTTTATAGTTCCTGGCCCTGCTATCTATGCTCCGATTGGCTGTCTCTTATGATGTCATCTATCCCCCTCCCTTCTGGAGCACTGGGATAAACACCTCCCCCTTTCTACTTACCATGTATTTTAAAAGCTGTCTGGCTCTATACTTACTTGCTTAAACAGTTCCTTTTAACAACATTATAACTTTATACAACAACTTACAATTTTACATTCAGTACCTGTATGTGGGCACCACAACTCCTTCCCCTTGGAATTGAAAAAAAATGACAACGTCATTTTTTTTCTTCAAAGTTACCTGTGGGTATAAAACTTTAAATAAACAATCTTTTCCAATTGTCATGATTATAGCAATTTTTACAGTCATTAAATAATAAGTCTCTGTAAGTCTTTATTAATCTGGTGCAGGTCTGCTTGCTTCATTGTCGTCCTCGGTGTCGTCAGGGTTCCGTCTTGGTTCCGCTTGCTTCTGCGTTGTCCTGGCATCGTCCGGGCTCCGTCTTGGTTCCACTTGCTTCCGCATTGTCCTGGCATCGTCCAGGCTCCGTCTTGGTTCCACTTGCTTCCGCATTGTCCTGGCATCGTCCGGGCTCCGTCTCAGTTCCTCTCCGGCCTCGTCCTCACCTCGTCCTCGTGGACTGCCGTCCACAGGATCTTCTTGGTTGATGCTGGACAATGCATCTGCTATCCTGTTCTCTCTTCCTTTATACTGAAATGTTTTTTTTCTGGTTCTATGGTAAATGCTATCTCTGACTGGCTCTTTTTTCAATTTTACGTGTATTTCTTTTGGCAATTTATGTGACCGTATGTAATTTGTGTCCACTCTGAAGGCCTCATCTATTTCTCTTATTATTTCTTGCTTATCATGTTGCATAGTTAGTTCTGCTATCTTTTTGCCTGTGTTAATTTTATGTTCTGTGCCCTTTGCTTTCCCTGGTTTCTCTGTGAACCCACTAGCATACTCTCTAAGTAGGCACATTAATTGTTCCTTTTGTACTTTCGTTAGTTTGGGATTTATATTCACTTTCTCTATAGAATTTTCTTTTGGTTGAGTGTGATCATTGGTTGGGCAAAATATATCTGACCCTACATCTTCTATCTGGTTATAAAGAACCATCTGCTCTGGATTCCAATACTGCTTTATCGAATTCACGTGCACAACCCTCTCTAAATTATCATCTATTCTCCTAATTACGTAATTTACAGGAGTGGTCTGTTTAATTATCTCATAGGGACCTTCCCAGTCATTTTGCCATTTGCTTCCTTTTGCATTACATAGGAACAGTACTCTATCTCCTGTCACAAACTGTCTATCTTTTGCATTTTTATTATATCATTGGCTCTGTCTTGCTTGAGCTTCAATTCCATTTTGTTGTGCATATTTCATAGCTTCTGCCATGTCTTCTTTTAGCTTTTTCACATAAGCTATAACCTCCATAGATTCCTTTTCTTGTTCTACAGCCCTCTCTTTCCTCACTAAGTCTAAAGGACCCATTAATGTTCCTCCATATACCAGCTCACATGGACTGTCACCTGTGCTCAAATGTCTAGTGTCTCTATTAATTGGCCCTACATTATCAACTCTATTTTTTTCCATATCATCCTCTGGCTTACTTTCCTTATTTTTATCTACTTCCTGAAACAAAGTTAGCAAGGTAGGATCTTGCATTTGCTCCTCTGCAAACTGCTGTTTGCTGGTCACATTTATACTCTCATTCGTTATGGGCAAGTTAAGTTGCACCTGGTCTGACTCTGTTTGAGAGAAAACTTGCTTAATCTCCTTTTTACCTTCAGGGGAGACTCCTGCCCTCACGTTGTTGGATTTTTGTATTTGCTCTATTTGTTTCCCCAGACTATTGCCCACTAGGATGGGAGTAGGTATAGCATCATAGATGGCGAAATCATGGTAACCTTCCCATGTACCTATGGCTATCTTGATACGTGCTACCCTTGTATGTATCACTGGACCTCCCAGACCTCTTAATTTTATGCTTTCTCCTTCCAAAATATCTTGAGGCCTTACTAAATCACTTTTTATTATGCTTATCACAGATCCAGTGTCACGTAGGCAAAAATAAGCCTGTTCATTAATTTTCACCTCCCATAAATATTCAGGATCTGGCATGTCGTGTAAGTTTATGCACACAAGGTTTCTGCAGATCCCATCCCATGACTCAGCACTGTCTTTTGCTTCCTGGGTCAGGCCTCTACTTTGTTTTTCTACTGTGACCTGCCCTCTAGGCCCACTGTCACTCTCTACTTCAGAAGACTCATTTGGCTTACGTATGTAGAAACTGGTGTAAACCTCATTTTTCTTATCTTTATAGGCACTGTCTTTTGCTTCCTGGGTCAGGCAGCCATTTTGTTTCTTAACTGTGACCTGCCCTCTAGGCCTACTGTCACTCTCTACTTCAGAAGATTCCTTTGGCTTATGTATATATAAACTGGCATAAGCATCATTTTTCCTATTTTTATTAAATGTTTTGGATTGGTTACATTGAAACTGCATATGGCCTGGCTTGTGACACTTGAAGCAAATACGATCTCTATTAAAACCTGTTTGTGCCTTTCCTTTTGCTTGCCTATAGATTTTTTCTTTCTGAGGTAAAGGTTCCCTGTATGTTTGGCCTTTCAATTCTTTCCTATATTCATTTGGACTTCTATATGATTTATTTCTTATGTCTGGAGTGACTGGTTTCTGGAAACTCTCTTCATATGCCTGCATCATAGAATCTGCCCACAGCGCTGCCTCTTCTATTCTTTGAAATTGCTTGTCAGGGACTAGCCACTTAATTTGCCCTGGGAGAAGCTCATACAAGCATTCTAGGGCTAATAATTCTTGTAATTGTTCTAGACTTCCCACCTTAGCTTCCCTGAGCCAATCCATTAAATGTTTCTTTATTCTGGAGGCCACTTGAGCATATGTCTCTCTCCCTTTTCTGTACACTGACCTAAAAGCCTTTCTGTAATGTTCAGAAGTCAGCCTGAACCTCTGTTTAATCACTTCTTTAAAGCGTGTGTATGACATAGCATCTTCATCACTTAAACTGGAATATATTTCTAGAAGTTTTCCGGCTAATCTGGGCCTCAAATACCCCATTTGTTTCTCCTCAGGCACACTCAGTTCTAAGCAAGTCCTTTCAAAAGCAGATATAAACGATTGCACATCATCTCCTGTAGAATACAGAGGGAATCTTTTTATGTCAATCTTTTCATGGCTACTTGTTCCTCCAGATCCTTGTTCTACCTGTGACATTTTTAATTTTGCCATAGCCAATTCATGTTCAAAGGCTTCTTTCTGCATCCTAGCCTGCATCTCCCTTTCTTCCCTTTCTTGCTCTCTGGAAAATTCCATTTCTCTTATATCCCGTTCATGGCTTAACTTAATCCTCAAAAGTTCAGCTTCCAAGTTTACATTTGACATGGGCTCATCAACCTGTGGCCCTTCACCCCCAGCTGACTGTATCTGTCTTCTAGTTCTTGTTTCCATTTTTTTTTATTAAGGTTTTAAAATGACAAGCCTCTTTCCTCAATCTGTGAGCTCCTTTTTATATTATATATATATACTCTTTCTTTTATTTTATTTTCACAGTGATACGATTGTCCTCCCTTACAATACCAATTAAACTTTTACCTCAGAGAGGATCAATCTACACCTTTCAAACTGAATTTTGATTCCACTCAAACTCGCACCCTGAGTCCTTCGTGGATTAACACAAGGCTTTCAATGTCCAGCAGTTTCGAGTGGTGTTTCTACTTTACCAGCCTCAGTTTACCTCAAAACACCCTCTCTGCTTACTTTCAGCCAATCTCCTTACTTTTACCCTTTTTCGTTTACCTCAGGAGATCAGACCTTCAGCCTTAAAAATTTAAAACTCAATGTCCAGCAGTTTTGAGTGGTGTTTCTACTTTACCAGTCTCAGTTTACCTCAAAACACCCTCTCTGCCTACTTTAAGTCAATCTCCTTACTTTACACTTGTTCGTTTACCTCAGGAGATGTGACCTTCAGCCTTAAAAATTTAGAATTCAAGAATTTTTCTCTCAGCCTTTTGTACTAAATATTGTTTCATTCTCCACGAGTTCAAATCCCGGCGCTGCCACCAGTTGCGGGGGGGGGGGGGGGTACGGCTCCAGCCCCTCCCTAGTCACAGGTTTACTCGTTTTATATGTGTCTTGGTAGCGTTTTTGTTTAATTTTCCTTTTATATCTCCCTGACCAAGGGTTGCACCCCCTGTTTCACTTTTCTCTCTCTTTAGAGGCTTGCTTCTTACTTCTCCTTCAATAGCTCTAAGCTCTGCAGGATTGTTTAAGATTTGCTTTATGTGAGGAATAGCCAGACGTTGACACGTTTCTTGAACAAACTATTAAACAGTTTATTTAAATACAACTTCTCAGTAATTGTCAAGTGAATTTGTTACAGACACCAGCTCTTCAATTCTTTCTTTTACTTTTCTTCACTCTCTGAGGCTCTCTTTGCTTTCCTGACTAACCCTAAGCAAATCTAATTCTTCTTTGTTTCTAGGCCTATAGATAAGAGCACGTTTCACCGTTTATCTCTATCCACAGATTACTCAATATATATCAATCACTCTTGTTCCCTGACCCTGGCACCTGCTTCCCACAGAACTGCCTAAGGCCTAACTTCTCTATAAATCTTCTCTCTTTTGGAAGTCACACACAGAGCTCCTCAGCTCTTCTCACTAATACAGACAGAGAGCTTACTTCTAGCTCTTCTTACTAAATCCTTCCCTACTGGAAGTTGGGGTCCCTACCACATATCAGAGAGAGCTCTTCTTCTAGCTCTTCTCACTAGCTCTTTCTTCTATTGGAAGTTACCTCATAACATAACAGAGCTTTCCTCCTTTGACAATCACTTCATAACATTACAGAGAGCTCTACCTCTCTCTCAGCCAGGCCTTTTATAGTTCCTGGCCCTGCTATCTATGCTCCGATTGGCTGTCTCTTATGATGTCATCTATCCCTCTCCCTTCTGGAGCACTGGGATAAACACCTCCCCCTTTCTACTTACCATGTATTTTAAAAGCTGTCTGGCTCTATACTTACTTGCTTAAACAGTTCCTTTTAACAACATTATAATTTTATACAACAACTTACAATTTTACATTCAGTACCTGTATGTGGGCACCACAGTCCCCATGGTCAATATTTGGTTCTAGTCTAGGCTATTGTATATTGGCGTGGAATCATGTAGAATAAGTGAAATAAGCCTCTTTTAATTTTAATTAACCTATGACACCTTTAATAACATCACTGCCATCCTGCATTATGAAATAATTAGAATTAAAATAAACACAGTTCCTAACATCTAAAAGGATTTGTTACTTGACCATTCTTTTCCCCTTCACTAATTGTTTGTATATGGAAGATACAGGGTGTTCAGACCAGCATGCCAGATAATTAGTGGAGAAGCTCAGATGGGTCTGTTGCCTCATCTTTCAGATCATATCAGCTTTTGAAAAAGAAATTATTCACAGCAATAAACACAAGCCACAGTTATTTATATGACAATAAACAATGAGATAGCAGGGAGTCACATGTTGGACACAAGACCAATAGCACACTACCTTCTGCTATACAGTATTTAGTTGGAAACAGAAAATGGTTGCACTGTAAGTGTTGCAGCTACGTACAGTAGATGAGCGGTTGACTTGATATCCAGCTGTGACAGCATGAACCCTTTTAAGTATTTTGCTAATCACAGATTCATGATAGCAGTAGAGACAGGTTCAATGTTATTTACTGAATCCTGGCACCAACTAGCTAGGACAGTTTTCTCTTAAATATATTCAACAAATCTATGCCACAGACATGATTATTGAGGAAATACCCTGAAACTGAAGGTATTTGCACGTACATTGATTGTTCAAAAAGATAGGCAGGTGTTGATGAAATTTGCAATATTACATGCTGATTAAATGGCATTGAGAGAAAAAAGCTTGAAGTACAGTACCTATTCAAACAAATGTGAATGCTAATGCCATTAATTTTGTAAATTTCTATATGATTTTTAAATGCTATATAATAACAACAACAACAACAACAACAGAGTTGGAAGGGACCTTGGAGGTCTTCTAGTCCAACCCCCTGCCTAGGCAGGAAACCCTACACTACTTCAGACAAATGGTTATCCAACATCTTCTTAAAAACTTCCAGTGTTGGACCATTCACAACTTCTGGAGGCAAGCTGTTCCATGATTAATTGTTCTAACTGTCAGGAAATTTCTCCTTAGTTTCTAAGTTGCTTCTCTCCTTGTTTAGTTTCCACCCATCATTTCTTGTTCTACCTTCAGGTGCTTTGGAGAATAGTTTGACTCCCTCTTCTTTGTGGCAACCCCTGAGATATTGGAACACTGTTATCATGTCTCCCCTGATCCTTATTTTCATTGAACTAGACATACCCAGTTCCTGCAACCGTTCTTCATATGTTTTAGCCTCCAGTCCCCTAATCATCTTTGTTGCTCTTCTCTGCACTCTTTCTAGAGTCTCAACATCCTTTCTACATCGTGGTGACCAAAACTGAATGCAGTATTCCAAGTGTGGCCTTACCAAGGCATTATGAAGTGGTATTAACACTTCGCGTGATCTTGATTCTATCCCTCTGTTAATGCAGCCTAGAACTGTGTTGGCTTTTTTGGCAGCTGCTGCACACTGCTGGCTCATATTTAAATGGTTGTCCACTAGGACTCCAAGATCCCTCTCACAGTTACTACTGTTGAGCAAGGTACCACATATACTGTACCTGTGCATTTTGTTTTTCCTTGCCTAAATGTAGAACCTTACTTTTTTCACCATTGAAAGAAAATATGAAAGAAAATAATCTTAATCTCGGACATTCTTTGTCCTGCCTTGTATCTTCATACTCTACTTCCTTGGATGCGATGGTTGAAATATAGTTTTCCAATCCAGGAATTACAGAGTGGAGATTTTCACAGTTGATATTTATGGATGAATGACTTCCAGGTGCTACTCTATGAGACAAGGAATTCACTGTTTCATGCGGTATTACACAGAAGTAATTTCCCCCATTCATTAATTGTTGAATTGATATATAGTAGGGCAAAAAGAAAGAGGATAATACAACAGTATAGAATCTTGGCACCAGGCTCATATGTATGTTGGTTAAATAAATTAAATATCTGTTTCATATCATCATAAAGAAAGACATACCGATTTTTACAATTGTACAAAGCATGCATGTGAAAGAAAAAATGGTCCCAAACATTCCATTATCCATCCCATTGACTTAAATTTGATAATTTTGCCAACTTACTTAAATGATAATCTCAGTAGCTAAAAGAAGGACTACAATGCACCAAATTACAACCATTAAACACTTCTCATAGGTCATTTCCCATTCATCACTAAAGCAATCTAAAACCTGTCCTCATTACTGCTATGGTGGCACAATGCTTAGATGATTTTAGAAGATGTTGTAAAATGCTAGAGGGAAATTATCACAGTACTGTAGCAACTTTTACATAATGAAAACCAGAAAATACCAGTGCAAATTTATGTAGGACATTCGTTCATTTAACTCAACAACCAAAATCCACCTTTTCATTACTGAGAAGGTGCAAATCACTATATTTCTGAACATCAAGAATGGAATTTGAGAGCTTCACTGCTGAAAACGATTTTAGGTTAACAGCATGGCCCTGTTCCCTTTTTAACTGTCTATTAAATCTGTCAAACTAAGAGTGAGACACACATAGATGCACATATCCAAACATTTAAAAATACTATCGATGAAAAAAAAAACAGGAAAAAATACTTCCAGTACATAAGCTTCAGTGGTGGGTTGCTCCCAGTTTGGCCCGGTTCTACGAACCAGTAGCGCCAGCAGCAGGAGGCTCCGCCCACCCACCCGGGATGCTTCTGTGCAGAAGCGTCGCGCACGAGTGCGAACCAGTAGCAATGGGTTTTAGAACCTACTACTGATAATCTTGTTTTCTCTTGTCACAAGTCCACCGCATATAGAATAGAATCTGATTTATTCCAGCACAACGATCAAACTGATCTTAAAAAATGCCTTTACTTAGAAGTCAATCTCCAAACTCTGCTTTCAGTTCTTCTGGCAAGCAAACAGTAGAATAAGACAATAAAGCATTATCAGTGTCTCTTCTAGTGTTTTTGCCCCATTGGTACTTCCAATAGTAATTGTTAAGCAGCTACCATTCACACAAACATACATAAAAGTTTTGACTTGCTATTAAGATTAACATGATTCAGCAACAGATAACACACTTTCTAAACATTTATTGTAGTTTGAAAAATGAGTAATACTTTGCAATGGTGCTTTCAAAGAACACTTATTTTGTAATTACACCTATAAAATAAATCAGTACTATTAATCTTCTTCCCCTGATATGGGTGCACGGGAGTTAAAGAAGAGAAAAAAAATGACTTTACTTTCTTCCTGTAATTTAAAACCAAAACCAATAAAATCAATAAGGAACCCAAATTTTTTGTTTTAATGCCATTTGAACTTGCTACCTCCTAGCTCCTAGTGCAAACTGCAGTAGTGCTTCAGCTATAACTCTCTGTTGGCATATTCTAAAGCTCAATTTAAGTTGTGACAGTCATACAGTGAATGGCTATTCTAGTTTGCATATAGAATAGTTTATATATTGCATTTATATTCCATCTTCATCTAAGGACAGGGGGGTCATGAAATATTAATAAGTATCACAAAGCTGTGAAAGTTTTAGAAAAATATTCTGCATTAAAACATATAGTGATTTGCAAATGAAAATCTAATATACAGGGAAGATAGATGATGGTGGGCAGATTAACAGAAAATGGGAAGGCACTGGGAAGATTAGCAGATGTGAGGTGGGGAAACTGATGGGCATAAGGTTTAAGAAGACTGGGACTAGGTGAGCTGATGGGAGGAGGGGCATCTGGATAATATGTTTACTTTTATCCATTATGCAAATGGATGGATAGATTGAAAGGACATCCAGGTGGGGAGGAAGGAATATCTTCTTTAAAAAAATCAAAATGGAGGCATGATTTGGAATAGTTTAGGAAGCCTTATAGCAAATCAAGGATCGTGCCACCTTTTGAACAAAGTCAAAAGGTGGTGTGGCCAAAAGTTTGTGGGGAGGAAGTCTTAACAACAATTCACATCTCTCGTCTCCAAAGATTGCCAGGTTTAATTTAAAGATTATGAGAGGGAGAGACATTTTCTGCATTTGGGAAATAAACACCTCCAGGTGAAGAGGCCCTTTCTGGCTCCCTAGGGGACTCAGTTTGTGTACCTTGAGCCGAAAGCTTTATTTTTCTTTCAGCGGCAGCATCCGGGACAAGACAATAGAATAGGGTAGACAGCTCTTAAAGAAAGCATTGATTATGCAGTGGCTTAGAGTATTTTGAATATTTCACAATATCCATTAGAAGTCCATCTGAGTCCACAGTTCTAAAACTGCTCTACTGCACCACTGGCAAAGTACCATAATCCCCCTCCCGCCCTCTCCCTATCACCACAATGCCCCCACCATTTCATTCTCACAACAAACCTGTCAGGTAGGCTAGGCTGAGAGTTAATGTCTAGATCCAAATTTGGTAACTTTAAGACTTGTGGACTTCAACTCCCAGAATTATCCAGCCAGCATGATTAGCTGAGGAATTCTGGGAGTTGGATATCCACAAGTCGTAAAGTTGTCAAGTTTACAGACCCTTGGTCTAGTTTCAGATCACCCTCTGAACTTCCCATTTAGTGGACTATAGTTAATTTTATCAGTTTTTAAATTCAAAGTTAAAGTATATCTGTGAGGAAAAAAACCCAGTTCATACATACACGGTTGGGAAATGATGGCAAAACAATGTATAATATTGTATCAATTGTTATTTATTTATATCACATTTATTCTCCAAAGAGTCAGATCACTACAACCTTCAACTAAGAAAGAGTAAATTATCAAAATACTAAATGAGTTTTGGTTCTAAGTATGAATAGGCACATGCTACTTAAGGAGTTTTATACGAGCAAACCTCCCTTTAGTTTCTTTTGAAAAATTTCACATGCCTTATCTGAGCAAGAATCTGCAAGTTTGCTTCAGATTTCTCCAGTCATTCTTTATTATTTTTTTAAAAGGATCCCTAAATCCCTATAGCTTTTATTCAAGATTTCAGAGCTCTTTCGGCTTCCCTCCAAATTCCTCTGATGTTTTGCCTGAGGCAGAGCCCTTAAATTCATTTCTCATTTTGTTTGAGGTGAAAATGTGGGGGTCTCCCTGCTTAACATTCAATCCACATATTCCCAGTTAATCAAATGAGGGACAAAGGTTGCTCAAGAAATGCAAAAAATGAGGCAATGCCTTGTTGATAAAGGCAGGAAAGAGTTCTCAATTCCCAAATACAAATGAATCCAGGCCTGATCCCAAAAGGCCTAACTGACTCCTTGAATGAGGATAGGATAGGATAGGATAGGATAGGATAGGATAGGATAGGATAGGATAGGATAGGCAAAAGAAATATTTTGTCATTTTGCCTAACATTTCAGAGAGTTCCTCTGATAATCATTTTATTTTGTTCCTAAATGTAATGGTATGAGGAAAGAGATGCTGCCCAGGGAACTGTCATGTAAGAGATAGCATACCCCACAGCTGCATAGTGGACAGACCAAGAGATTCAGAAGGCAATCCTCCCTAAGTTCTCTCAGACTGCAAAAGTGACAGCAAGAGAATAATATTTTCAAACTTGCAAGATTCTGTTAACGTAGCTTTACAATAAAGTAGGAAAGGTCATGTTTCCCATCTGGTGTACCTTGTAAGACTATCAATCCTACAAGTCTGAAAGTACAATTCTTTTACCATTGACTTTACAGCCCAAGAACTTAGAGAAGATCCCTTCTGAGCTTCTTGCTGTGCCCATTATACAGGTGCAGGCTATGCTGTCTCTTATTTGACAATTCCTCTTCACTCCATCTCCCAAGGTCTTTCCCATATATACCATTATCCTAAAAGATATGCTTAATATTATATTCGTGAGGAACGACGCTGAGGCTTGAGTCGGACTAATGCTTTATTAACTTCTGAACCTCCTAACTAGAGTCGTCTGACAGGAGCAGGCCCCGATCTGACACCTCTGTATTTATACTGAACACAACATAACATCAACCAATCACAACGCTTAGAATTCCCGCTCCTTTTGGAGCCCCCTGGTGGAGCCCCAGGACATTACACTCCTTACCCTTTAGTTGGAGCATGCGTACTCAGCGAGGTACGCTGGGCGCCGTCTGATCCGACTAGATCGTCTTAGCTCTTGGGGTTGTTCTCCCAGACTGCGGTCTCCGTCTGCATGGTCTATTGCCGGACTTGTCTCCTCCCCGGGGAGAGGGGTGAACTCCTCTACGACTGCTTCTTCCCGCCCCGGTAAGTCAGCGAGAGCGGTTTGGCTCGCGGCTCGTCGCGCCCCCTCCTCCCCTAGTCGGAGTCCCTCTATAGGGTTGGGGGACTCTGCCAGTTGTGGCTTGGCTCCTGCCGTTTCCCCCCACCGAGATCGCAGTTGGTCAATGTGGCGGTGCCACTCCTGGCCGTTGTCTAACAGGACACGATAGGAGCACGGGCCGCTTGAGCCGACTACCACCCCTGGGAGCCAAAGTGGGCTGCCGGCATAGTTGCGTGCATACACAGGGCTGCCTACTTGGAACGAGCGCCCTGGCCGGGAGGAGTCTAGAGGCTTTTCTGTGGAATAATGGGGGTGTAGTCTATCGAGCTGCGTTCTCAAACGCCTCCCCATGAGCAACTCAGCCGGTGTTTTATTCGTGGCTGTACATGGCGTAGTGTGCTGTGTGAACAGGAGCTCAGCTACTTTATCTCGCCAATCCCCCGGGCCTAGTTTGCGAAGTGTTTCTTTCGTTGTGCGAACCATGCGTTCCGCCATGCCATTACCTGCAGGGTGCCATGGCGCAATGAGACCATGCCGTATGCCTAAGTTGGCGAGGAACCCCTCAAATCGGGCCGCTGTCAGCTGAGGCCCATTATCCGAGATCAATACGTCGGGGTACCCATGTGTCGCAAACAATGACTCCAAACACCTAATCAGGGAGTCAGTGGTGGTCGTGGACATTAAGCGGACTTCCAACCATTTAGAAAAAGCGTCCACGACCACCAAGAACATCTGGCCTTGTACTGGGCCGGCAAAATCCACGTGGATGCGGGACCAGGGGCCTGCTGGGGTTTCCCAAACCTGCGGGGTTGCCTTAGGCGGGGATGCCCTATTCTCCTGACAGATGGAGCACTTGGCCACCCTTTCTTCGATGGCCTTATCCATCCCCGGCCACCACACGTAACCCCTGGCTAGGGCCTTCATTCGGACCACCCCGGGATGGCCCCTATGCAACAAGTTGAGGGTGGCTCGCCTAAAAACCATGGGGATTACAACCCGCTCACCCCACAATAAACAGCCCCGTAAAACAGACAGTTCACATTGGCGCGTTTTGAATGGGGCAAATTCGGAAGTCACAGTGTCCCCAGGCCAGCCCCTCAGCACCCAAGTCAGTACTCTTGACAGGACGGGGTCTCGAGCCGTAGACTTGGCGATGTCGCTTGCTGCGATGGGTAGGTTGATGTCGTTCAAGTGGAAGACCGTAGATGCAGGTGCCGGGTCCTCCAGCAGGATAGGCAGGGGGCAGCGGCTTAAGGCATCGGCGTGCGCGATGTTGCGGCCAGGTCGGTAGATCAGGTGGTACTCGTAGTTGGCGAGGAAAACGCTCCAACGGGTCATTCTTGGGGATATCATCTGGGGTGTCGGACGGTTGCTGGAGAGTAACCCCAGAAGTGGCTGGTGGTCAGTCACGAGGTCGAAACGGCGCCCATACAGATAGTGATGGAACTTGCGAACCCCCGCGATGAGAGCCAGGGCCTCCTTGTCGATTTGGCCGTAGTTCCTTTCCGGCCCAGCTAAGGTTCTGGAAAAAAATGCAATCGGGGCTTCCTCTCCGTTCGGCAAGCGGTGGCTAAGGACAGCGCCCACGCCGTAGGGTGACGCGTCGCAGGCTAGCACTAGTGGCAGTTGGGTGCTGTATTGAGCCAGCACCGTGTTTGCTGTCAAAAGTCCTTTCACAGCGGCAAATGAGTGTGCCTCACGGGGGCCCCATTTCCACGGTGCCCTGGCGTCCAGCAATCTGTGCAGCGGTTCTGCCACTGTGGCTTTGTGAGGCAGGAAAATTGCATAAAAGTTCAAGAGGCCAAGAAAGGCTTGCAGCTCCGCCTTACAATTTGGCCTGGGTGCGTCCACAATGGCTTGGATCTTAGAGGCTGTGGGGTGTATTCCAGTGGAGTCCACCAAGAACCCGAGGAATTCTACGCTGCTAGCCGCAAACACACATTTAGATTTCTTAATTCGTAGCCCCACATCCTGGAATTTGGTGAGGACAGCACGCACTCGAGAGATTAATTCCTCACGTGATGACGCAGTGACCAAAACGTCATCGAAATAAGGCACTGTGCCCGGAATTCCGTGTAACAGGCGTTCCATCAACCCTTGGAAAATGCCCGGGGCAGTGCTTATGCCAAATTGGAGGCGGCGGCAGCGGAAAGCGCCTCGATGTGTAATAATAGTCTGAGCTTCGGCTGCTTGGTCGTCCACAGGCAGCTGTTGGTAAGCCTGGGACAGATCTAACTTCGCGAAGACTTTTCCCCCTCCCAGGGAATGCAGCAGGTGGTGCACGATGGGCACAGGGTATGCGTGGGACTGTAATGCGCGGTTCACTGTGCACTTATAGTCTGCACATAGCCTGATTGAGCCATCTGGCTTAACAGGGGTCACTATGGGGGTCTCCCAACGCGCCTGATCTACAGCTTCTAATATGCCCTGTGCAAGGAGGCGGTCTAGTTCAGCGTCCACCTTTGGCAGTAGTGCCAAGGGCACTCTCCGTGGTTTGAGGCGGACAGGGGCAACCATAGGGTCAAGATTAAAAGTCACAGGTGTTCCAGTATACTTCCCTAGCTGCCCGTCAAATACTGCGGGGAATTCCTGTTCCAATGTGGCCCCCATGTCTTCCCCTTTCACTGCGTTAATGCCCTCCAGGGAAAACCCCAGAGCTGGAAACCAGTCTAGTCCCAGAAGACTGGTAAGGGGGCCATCTACAATTACAAGGGGCAGGCGGCCAGCAAAAGTTTTGAACCTGACTGGAAACAGTCCCCTGCCCAGGATAGGGATGGAGGACCCCTGGTAAGCCCTAAGGAATAATGGGTATGGCTCTAGGCGGCTCTTTGACATGCCAGGGAAAATGCGTTTCAAGGTGCTCCATGAGACTATGGACACAGCTGAGCCCGTGTCCACTTCCATTGGACACGGCTTGTGGCCAAGCGTCACAGTAACTGTGAATTTCTCACCCGCGGGCACCTGAGTTTTCTGAATGACAGCAAGATTCCCCCTAGTGGAGGGGAAAATCGCATTACAGCTGCCTCTTCTTGGCTGACCCCCCCAGGGCTGTCTCCGTGGGCCTGCAGGTGGTGCCTCTCTATAACTCTGAATGGGGGCGGCTCTACCCATCCGGCAAACCCTTGCTAGGTGGCCCCTGCGGCCGCAACGACGGCAAATGGCGTCCTGGAAATTGCATTGGGCCCTCAAATGGTCCCCCCCACAGCCCCTGCATGGAGAGAGAGATGGAGGCGGTCTTTGCCTCACGTCCCCCTTATTCTGACCCTCAGAAATGCGGCAAACGTCCTCTTCAATTTTGAGCTCCCTCTCTAATGCTTCTGGGAGAGCGGCGATGGCATTGGTCACAGAGGCATTGGGGACGGGCGTTGGGTTAATGCTAATGTCCATCTCAGCGAGGGATTGGTTGGACAGTTCAGCAGCACGAGCCTCATCAAGTGCAACTTGGAATGTGAGGTTGTGCATGGCGAGCAATCGCCTCTTCAGTCGGCAGTCCCTGACTCCAAAAACAAGCCTATCCAAAAGGTAGTCTTCTAAATTGCTTAACTCGCAATTTAAGGAAGCCCTCCTGAGGGCAGCCACGAATTGATTCACTGTCTCACCCTCCTTCTGATTCCGATGGTAAAAAGCATAACGTCTAGCACATATAGAAGGAGGGGGTGCGTAATGATCTTTAAGTTTCTCCATAAATTCATCCCAAGGCACGCTATGAATCGAGCGAGGGGCGAAAAGGGCTAGGGCAGTCTCGAACATGTCAGGCCCACAAAATCCGAGAAAATATGCCCGCTTTCTGTCTCCTGACAGCTCGGTGAACTCATTTGCGATGAGGAAACATTCGAACCGGGCTACATAGGAGGCCCAGGTCTCCCTCGGCGGGTTAAAGGGAGCGAATGTATGTTGGGTGGCCATTACTCGTCCCTGACAGTGCTTTCACAATTTTCCTTATGTTCAGGTGTGCTGGAGTCACTCGATGTGGATTCGACCTCCTTCTTCGTCGCCAGTATTATATTCGTGAGGAACGACGCTGAGGCTTGAGTCGGACTAATGCTTTATTAACTTCTGAACCTCCTAACTAGAGTCGTCTGACAGGAGCAGGCCCCGATCTGACAGCTCTGTATTTATACTGAACACAACATAACATCAACCAATCACAACGCTTAGAATTCCCGCTCCTTTTGGAGCCCCCTGGTGGAGCCCCAGGACATTACACTTAAATAATTATATTTGAGTACAGCCTATGATCAGCCACTAAATGTTTAGATCCTGTTGCTTGTGCACATATTCTAACCATTTGTTGCTGATGTCTACAGTAATGTCAAAATGCTCCTTTACCACATCATCATAGAGAAAGAGGGAGAGAGATGAAGTGCATGCTATAGAAACAAATTTGATCTAGAGCTAATATTGTTTTTCTAAACAGCTGCCTCAAAGAAACTGCTAAAAATTTCCAAACACTTAAAAGGCAGATTAAATCCTGTAATGAGGATGAAAGTGAATTTAAATTTTACTTTAAAACAAAGCAAACCCTGCAATTAAGAATCCAAGCTAAAATAAGTTAAAATTTAAAGCAGTGAGGAAAGTAACATAAATAATAAATGCCTAGTCTTAGAAAAGGATTATAAATATACAGGCAATTTACATATACCACCAACGTGTACCTAAACACCATATTTTGGTACCTTTCAAGTCCCAGAATATTTTTCTTTCTTTATAAAGATTGTTTAGATAAATGGGAAGTGACAATCTTATAAAGTAGACCAGACTAAGATACCAATGTCACACAGGTGATGCAGGACTGGTATTATTGTAACAGCCATAGCAACAGAATCTTGCAAGTGAAAATGTGAGTCATCTTTCTTTCACTTTATTTAAATGTGAACTAGGGAAGATGTTTACTCAAAACTAGTTTCATGGAATGGGTTCAAGCCTTGAAGAGTATCTGGAGACTTCAACTGGTACAACATGCGGCTGCGCGTGCTGTGGTGGGTGTCTCAAGATACACCCACGTAACACCCATACTCCACCAGCTGCACTGGTTGCCCATTGGTCTCCGGGTGCAATTCAAGGTGTTGATTATCATCTTTAAAGCCCTACATGGCTTAGGACCAGGTTACCTCCGGGACCGCATCCTACCTCATACTTCCCTTCGACCGGTCAGGTCCCACAGAGTGGGTCTCCTCCAGGTCCCGTCAACCAAACAATGCCAGCTGGCGGGGCCTAGGGGGAGGGCCTTCTCTGTGGGGGCCCCTGTTCTTTGGAACCAACTACCCCCAGAGATCCAAATTATCCCCACCTTGCTGCCTTCCGAAAAGCCATTTAAACATGGCTCTTCCTGCAGGCAGGGTGATTCTGAGACCATTTCACATCTTAGGTCTCCCCCACGTATGTATGGTTTTGTATGTTTTTAAATTTCTTTTTAAATTTCTTTTTAAATTATTATATTGTTTAGTTGTTCTTTAAATGTTGTACGCCGCCCTGAGTCCCCAGGGAGTAGGGCGGCATATAAGAACACTAAAATAAAATAATAAATAAATAAATAAATAATCTTTCCATTATCTCGGCAGCAATTCTTCATCCTGTCCTTCAAGGCCATTCCTTTGGCTGAGATGGCAGGGGAATTTCCATGCTAAGACACACACACACCCCTTTCACTCAGTCTTGTAAAAATAATGAAGAGTATAGGGACCACCATGCATTTCCCCACTCACACATCTGCACAAATGCATGGCCACTGCTGGTAAAAGTATAAGAAAGAATCCCATAAGACTAGGTTTATTTGGCTTTTGTATCTTGTTAGATTTATCAAGATCATCCAAAAGTAATGAAAATGGAATTTGGAAGAATAAAAGCTATGAGAATGAATAAGAAAACTAAACTGATGAAAAGGGAGTGGGGACTGGTATGCGGTATAAATTAGCCATTATTGTTGACTAATGGGTGTGTATATATGTCTCTCTGTGTGTTTTATGAATAATTAAGGAAACCACATAAATTTTTCTGAAACATTCATAATAAGGTGGGGTAGAAGTTTGGAACTCATCCCTTTTAGAAACCAATAAATGATATTTTTTTCGGATATATGAAAAAGAGTTTAAGATTCCTTAAGTAAATTCACTAAGCTGGGTACAGAATCTCACAGCTTCAACACTCTACTTCATAAATATAGTGTAGCAGGTGATGGGAAAAGCTTTTCCCAGGGACCCACGAGATCTGCTATCAATCAGAGTAAATACAGAATTAGAAGGACTGTCGGGTGGGATTAAAGCAGCTTTGTATGTTTCCATCACATTAGAATTCTTTACTTCTTTAAAAACAATTCCCATTTATGCCTTAGAGGTTCAAAATGTGGTCTCCAACTCACTTGTAGGGTGAATCTCAACATGCTGGCTGAATTATCCTTTTGAGTAACTCTGGAGACTTACTTACTTACTTACTTTACTTACCTTTCTTTCTTTCTTTCTTTCTTTCTTTCTTTCTTTCTTTCTTTCTTTCTTTCTTTCTTTCTTTCTTTCTTTCTTTCTTTCTTTCTTACTTACTTACTTACTTACTTACTTACTTACTTAGCGTATGGTATATCATTCATGGACCAGCAATATATATTTACATATCATCTAAATTAATAAAACATGATAAAGTATAAATGTCGAAAAGATCTATGTTCAAATATCAATGTCTAGGCCCGTGATGGTGAACCTATGGCACTCGTGCCACAGGTGGCACGCAGAACCCTCTCTGCGGGCACTCAAGCCATTGCCCCAGCTCAGCTCCATCATACATGTGTGCGTGCCTCCCGCCGGCTAACTGGTTTTTGGGTCTCTGCCAAGCAAGCGCGGGGGTGGGGTACATGCGGGAGATGCTTGCGCATGTGCAGGGCGTGGCAGGGGGGCCACACATGCATGCAGGGGGGTGAGGTGCATGTGGGGGGTCACATGTGCATGCATGGGGGAGCATGCGGGGGGTGCACGAGCATTCATGGGGTGGGGCACATGGGGGGTCACATGTGCATTGCATTATGGGTGCACGTGCGCAGCGACGAAAGTGTTAGCCATCACTGGTCTAGGCCATCCAACCATTGAAGCATCATTTATATTAAACAAATCAGATATTGGACCTCAGCCAGTCACGATGTGATCTACTGTTTGATGTGGGACCCCGCAATCACACTGAGCAGAGGATACTACGGTATGGCCAGTTCATACAGGGAGATGTCATGTGAGATGCAAAACCTATTCAGGATTGTCCATTGCTGATGTGGTAGTTCAAAGCCTGGCACTTTTTTTGTGGGGTCATTTATATGTATTCCTATGTTTGGACGTTCAGCGACCCATTTGACTTTCCACTGGGAACTGATGTTAAAGTTGTTGGGCAGCTTTACAACCCTAATATCTAGGAATGGAAGACTTCCGACTGGGGAAGACTCCCAGAAATGAATTTAGAAAAATGTTCAGCTAAGGTCATATAGCCAGGGATTCAGTAACTTACAGTCCTAATGTGTCTGATGGGCAAAAATGTGAAGAAAACTGCTACAACATTGCCCAGCCATATGTAGAAAAAGAAAGAAAGAAAGAAAGAAAGAAAGAAAGAAAGAAAGAAAGAAAGAAAGAAAGAAAGAAAGAAAGAAAGAAAGAGGGAGGGAGGGAGGGAGGGAGGGAGGGAGGGAAGGAAGGAAGGAAGGAAGGAAGGAAGGAAGGAAGGAAGGAAGGAAGGAAGGAAGGAAGGAAGGAAGGAAGTTAATTCCTGAAGTAGAGTGAAATTAAACAT
The DNA here is from genome assembly GCA_023053685.1 of Diadophis punctatus similis. Taxonomy (NCBI): domain Eukaryota; kingdom Metazoa; phylum Chordata; class Lepidosauria; order Squamata; family Dipsadidae; genus Diadophis; species Diadophis punctatus. Next base: position 83,293,178 of record JALIGW010000003.1, on the reverse strand, counting down.
TTTCCCCAAACATTTAAGAAATTACGGTGGAAGAAATTATGCACATTCTCTGCGATGAGAATGTTATCTAATAAAAGTGAGATTGTGTGGAAAATACCATATTTCCATACAATGCAATATATTCCATTTTCCCAGACAAAAAAGAATTAAGATAATTAGATTACTAGATCCTTAAAGAGATTCATGGAGCCAATTTTACATGGATCCACTATCAACAATTTATTTGGTATCTGT